>JAVSCE010003618.1:0-145224 GCA_032199065.1 Smutsia gigantea
TTATGATGTTGAGGTACTTGCCCTCTATACCCATTTTATTGTGAGTTTTAATCATGAATGGATGCTGAATTTTGTCAAATGCTTTTTCAGCATCTATGGAGATGATCATGTGGTTTTTGTTCTTCTTTTTGTTGATGTGGTGGCTGATGTTGATGGACTGTCGAATATTGTACCGTCCTTGCATCCCTGGGATGAATCCCACTTGATCTTAGTGTGTGAACCTCTTGATGTATTTTTGAATTCGGTTTGCTAATGTTTTGTTGAGTATTTTTGCATCTACGTTCATCAGGGATATTGGTCTGTAATTTTCTTTTTTGGTGAGGTCTTTGCCCGGTTTTGGTATTACAGTGATGTTGGCTTCATAGAATGAGTTTGGAAGTATTCCCTCCTCTTCTATTTTTTGGAAAACTTTAAGGAGTATGGATGTTATTTCTTCTCTATATGTCTGGTAGAATTCAGAGGTGAATCCATCAGGTCTGGGGGTTTTGTTCCTGGGCAGTTTTTTGATTACCAATTCAATTTCGTTGCTGGTGATTGGTCTGTTTATTTTTTCTGTTTCTTGCTTGGTCAGACTTGGGAGGTTGTATTTTTCTAAGAAGTTGTCCATTTCTTCTCTGTTTTCCAGTTTGTTAGCATATAGATTCTGATAATATTCCCTTATGATTCTTTGTATTTCTGTGGGGTCCGTTCTGATTTTTCCTTTCTCATTTTTGATTGTTTATGTGTGTAGATTCTCTTTTTCTCTTAATGAGTCTGGCTAGGGGTTTATCTATCTTGTTTATTTTTTCAAAGAACCAGCTCTTGGTTTCATTGATTTTTTCTATTGTTTTATCCTTCTCAATTTTATTTATTTCTTCTCTGATCTTTATTATGTCCCTCCTTCTGGTGACTTTGGGCCTCATTTGTTCTTCTTTTTCCAATTTCAGTAATTGTGTCTTTAGACTATTCATTTGGGAATGTTCTTCCTTCTTTAAATAGGCCTGGATTGCAATATACTTTCCTCTTAGAACTGCCTTTGCTGCGTCCCACAGAAGTTGTGGCTTTGTGTTGTTGTTGTCATTAGTCTCCATATATTCTTTGATTTCTGTTTTGATTTGGTCGTTAACCCATTGATTAATTAGGAAAATGTGGTTAAGTCTCCATGTATTTGTGAGCCTTTTTGATTTCTTTTAAAATTTATCTCTAGATTTATACCTTTGTGATCTGAGAAGTTGGTTGGTAGGATTTCAATATTTTTGAATTTACTGAGGTTCTTTTTGTGGCCTAGTATGTGGTCTATTCTGGAAAATGTTCTATGTGCACTTGAGAAGAATGTGTATCCTTCTGCTTTTGGGTGCAGAGTTCTGTAGATGTCTGTTAGGTCCATTTGTTCTAGTGTGTTGTTCAGTGCCTCTGTGTCTTTACTTATTCTCTGTCTGGTTGATCTGTCCTTTGGAATGAGTGGTGTGTTGAAGTCTCCTAAAATTAATGCATTGCTTTCTATTTCCTCCTTTAGTTCTGTTAGTATTTGTTTCACATATGCTGGTGCTCCTGTGTTGGGTGCATATATATTTATAATCGTTATATCTTCTTGTTGGACTACCCCTTTATCATTATGTAATGTCCTTCTTTATCTCTTGCTACTTTCTTCGTTTTGAAGTCTATTTTGTCTGATACAAGTACTGCAACACCTGCTTTTTTCTCTTTGTTGTTTGCATGAAATATCTTTTTCCATCCCTTCACTTTTAGTCTGTGTATATCTTTGGATTTGAGGTGAGTTTCTTGTAGGCAGCATATAGATGAGTCTTGCTTTTTTATCCATTCTGTTACTCTGTGTCTTTTGATTGGTGCATTCAGTCCATTTACATTTAGGGTGATTATTGATAGATATGTACTTATTGCCATTGCTGGCTTTAGATTTGTGGTTACCAAGGGTTCAAGGGTTGCTTCTTTACTATCTAACAATCTAACTTAACTTTCTTGTTAAGTTATTGTAAACACAATCTGATGTTTCTTTATTTCTCTCCCTTCTTATTCTTCCTCCTCCATTCTTTATATAGTAGGTGTTTTATTCTTTGCCTTTAGTTAGTATTTGAATGGTCTGCTTTCTTTGCTATGATTTTATTTTCTCTGGTGACATCTTTTTAGCCTTAGGGGTGCTTCCCTCTAGAGCAGTCCGTTTAAGACATCCTGTAGTCGTAGCTTATGAGAGGCAAACTCTCTCAACTTTCGTATGTCTGGATATTGTTTAAATCCTGTCATATTTAAATGATAATCGTGCTGGATACAATATTCTTGGTTTGAGGCCCTTCTGTTTTATAACGTTAAATATATCATGTCATTCTCTTCTGGCCTGTAAGGTTTCTGTTGAGAAGTCTGATGATAGTCTGATGGGTTTTCCTTTGTAGGTGATCTTTTTTCTCTCTCTAGCTGCCTTTAATACTCTGTCTTTATCTTTGACCTTTGCCATCTTAATTATTATGTGTCTTGGTGTTGTGTTCCTTGGGTCCCTTGTGTTGGGAGATCTGTGGGCTCCTGTGGACTGTGGGACTATTTCCTTCCCCAGCGAGGGAAAGTTTTCAGCAATTATTTCTTCAAAGACACTTTCTATCCCTTTTTCTCTCTCTTCTTCCTCTGGTACTCCTATAATGCTAATATTGTTCCGTTTGTATTGGTCACACAGTTCTCTTAATATTCTTTCATTCCTAGAAATCCTTTTATCTCTCTCTGCCTCAGCTTCTCTGTATTCCTGTTCTCTGATTTCTATTCCATTAACAGTCTCTTGCATCTCATCCAGTCTGCTGTTAAGTCCATCGATCGTTTGTCTGATTTCTGCATTGTCTTTCCTCACTTCCCTCACTTCCTCCCTCAGCTCTTGCACACTTCTCTGTAGATCCAGCAGCATGGTTATGACTTTTATTCTCAAGTCTTTCTCAGGAAGACTGTGCATTTCCATCCCTTCAGGCTCCCTCTCTGGGGTTGTCCAGTTGATTTTAGTCTGGACCATATTCTTCTGTCTTTTCATGGTATAGAAGTGGTCGCTGGTAGTTGCCATGTATGTCAGTTGGGCTCTTTAAGAGTTTAAAAAGAGAAAAAAAAAAAAGAAAAAAAAACGAAATTAAAGAAAAAAGAAAAGAAAAAGACAACAAACAACAACAACAAACGCCCACCAGGAGTAGATTCTGTGCCGATGCTGCAGGTGGCGCTGTTGCCCCACTATTCCGCAGCTGTCGCCGCACTGCTTTGCAGGGCCCTTTATAGCTCTGGCTGGGGTGGGAACGTATGGGAGGCTGTTGATCTCAGTGGGAAGTCTAAGTACGGCCATACTTTCCCAGTTGCCAGGTAAGGGGTCTGAAACTCCCCAGGACTCCCCGCCCGCTGGGCTGAGTGTGCCAGGGCGATCCGCCTCCTCCGCTGGGCTCCTGTCTCTTTACAACCGCTGAAGAAAGTGTGCGCTTTTCTTTTTTTTTTCCTTCCTGGGAGGTGGCTGCAAGCACCCTGGTGAGTTCCCCGCTGAGATCCTGCCCCTCTGTCTCTTCAATCTCTACTACATCGCGCTATGTGTCAGCGCTCCCCACGCAGATCACCGGGGCGGGTTATTTCGTGGGGTATACTTCCACTCCCTCCCGGCTCTGAATCCTCTCCTCCCGCCGGTGCGCTTGGGTGGGTGAGCGCTTGGGTCCCGCCGGGTCACGGCTCCATATCTTACCCACCCTCTTGGGGCGCCGAGTGCTCTCAGGTGTAGCTGCATGCTGTGCGCTTTCCTGTGTATTCTGGTCTCTCTTTTAGGAATAGTTGTATTTGCTGTATTTTCGTAGATAAATATAGTGTTGGGAGGAGATTTCTGCTGCCCTGCTCATGCCGCCGTCTTCCCGGAAGTGTCAACTCTGTATATTAATATGTTTTCTCCTATCCTGGTTCTTTGGTTAAGAAGGTTAAGGCTATAGGCATAATGAACAGACCACTGACAAAAATCAGAGCCTTCATGGCTGACGGTCTTAACATCGTGCCAATTGCAAGAGACTCTGATGGAAAACCTGCCATGGAAAACCTTGTCTCCAGGAGGCTGGTGCTTAAAGGAGTTCAACGGTACTTAAACGTTTCTTCCAGTCTTTTTCTATGTATGCTTGCTTTACAAAACCATCCAACTGTATAATTTTGTTTTCAACATTATTCCTATAACATATTCTCTTGAACATTTCCATTTCATTACAAATCCTTTACAAATATTATTTGCAATGGATGCATTGGAAATGACGTAGCACATGGGTGTATTATATGTAATTGTCTATTTCTATTAAACATTGATGTTGTTTAAAATTTTTGCCATTATAAATAATGCTGAATATCCCTATTCATTAACATTTGTATATTATTTCCTTAGGATGAATATTTAAAAAAATGACTCAGGTGAGATTCACATAACATAAAACAAACCCTTTTAAAGTGAGCAATCCAGGGACATTTAGTACATTCACAGTGTTGAACAACCACCACCTCTGCTTCTAAAACATTTCCAAGAGCACGAACATTTTGAGGTATTAAGGACTATGAGCATTTTTGAAGTTTTCATTTAATACTGTTAAACTGCCTTCAAAAACAAGGAGCTAGACCAATTTACACTTTCATCAGCAGTATCTGAGAGAATCTATTTCATAGCACACTTCTTTCCAAGTGTATTACTAATATTAAAAAATAAAAAGCCCTGAAAGTGAGAAAGGTTTAAAAAATATATTTTTCTTCATTTTCAGGAATCATTAGTATGATTTTAATTTTTAAGAATATTTTCCATCTATATTTCTTTTCCAAACTGTCCACAGTAATAATATAATTCTGAAATGTTATCCTATGAGGCATCTGCAGTAGATTTTATGGTGAATACTTTAAAGGTTTCTATGTAAGAACACATGGGTTTGGGCTGTAGAAAGATGAGCCTGAAACTATTCAGGGTCTCTGGAAGTGTCAGGAAACCTACTTTTATGTTTTGGGGCACTTAAATAAACTCATATTGGTGAAATCCTTCCACTTCCTATGGTAAAGCACTAGGCTTTTCAAAAATAGTAACCAGAAATGGAAAATTAGAAGCACTACCACAACAAAAATGAACAAATATTTTAATTCAAATAATATTAATTCACAAAATTCACAAAATGATTTAAATACTTATTGGTGATCATATATCACTGTGATTCAAAGTGAAGGAATTCTAAAGATGATAAAAATGATACTATTGTACAAAGTATGAGGGAAATTTTTGGAAAGTTTTGAAAGTCAGAACTAATACTGGTAAATGAAGAATGCTATGCCTTCAGACTTGGGTGGGATAGTCTCTGAAAAAATTCTGTGGTTCCCTTCGCTAAGATGTGCTGAGCACTGTCTCAATCTTGTGATTTAAATGAACTAGAAATTAATGTTAATTCTTTCCTATAAATAATTCTCACTGTTTTTTGGTCAAAATTAACTGAGCCTTCCTTCATATTAATTCAATGCACTAAACATTTATTAAGTGCAGCTAGGTGTTGGGTACTATGCTAGGGGCTAAGGGTAACAGACCACAAAACAAAAAACCCTAAGAACCTTGAATTGTTCACATCACTGGACAAGTTGAACATATAAACAAACTGTTATGGCTGAGGTAAATGCAATGAAAAGATCAAACAATTGTATGGCAGAACAGAAGAGGAAATGATTAGCTTTGTGTTTTTAGGGAAAGATTGCTATGGATGATGACATCTGAGATCAGTTTTGATGGACAAAAATAAATTCATGAAGGTGACAAGAGTGAAAGAACATTCCAAGCATTTGCTATGGCCTAAGTATGGCATGTTACCCCCCAGAGGGAGGAGGGTAATTATAGGTAGTTCTGCATTGCTAGAGCATAAAGGTAAGAGCGGGCTTGTTGGAGCAGATGCTGAAGAGGTAAAAGTCAGATTAAAGAATCTCATCTACTATTTTACAGAGCTTGAATTTAACCTAAAGCTAACAGGGAATCATTGGTGGGTTTGAATTCTAGGAGAAATATTATATTCAAGTTTTAAAATGATCATTTTGGTGACAGATGGATTAATCAAACACTCTAAGAGGGCTTGAAGTTATCAGGTATGATCTAGCTCCTTTGTACCTCTCTAGCTTGATTCTGAGCCACTCTCCTCTGTCCTCTATCCTGAAACATTAAACTGCATTCAATTCTATTTTCTGGGCATTCATACAAGTATTCCCTTGGGTTGGAAATTCTTTCTTTTCTCTTTGAGAGTCTAACTCCCACTCATCTTTTAGATCTAACAGGGAGAGAGTTTTTCCTGGGAATCTTTCACTAACCCTCATAAATGGAGCTACTCACCAAGAATGCTGCTAAGACTGCTTGTACTTCCCTTCTCAAAGGACTTACTACATTGTCACATTACTAATGACCTGTATGATTTTCTCTCCTGTTATTAGGAATTTTGTAAGGACCATGATCATGTCTAGCTTGATGGCCATTATATTCACAATAGAAAGTGCAAGACCCGGAACACAGAAATTGTTCAAAAAATATCTCCTTAATGAGTGCTGAAAATAAAGTGTGAGGCTAGCAGCAGGTCAGCTGGGTGACCAATGCTAAAGTTCTGACTAAAGCAAAAGCAGTGAGAATGAAGAGGATAGATAGGAAATAATGAGGAATTGGAATGAATAAAATTTGGTAACTTACTAGACATAAGAGGAGGAAAGGAAAGGAGAATTAGATTAAGTTGTGATAGCTCTCAATTTTTAAGAAAATAAGTAGAGGACCAACACAATAATGTTCCCTATAACTCTCTGACCTCTCTCCTACTGCTCTGCTCCTCATACAAGCCATACATGATGGCTATCTTATTGAATCTCCAAAATACCAGCAGTGCACTCCTGTCTCACAGTGTGTAGCTGTCATTTCCTCATTGTGGAACAATCTTCCTCCATATTTCCACATGGAGTGTTCCCTCACCTTCTCAAATCTTTGCTCAAATAGCACCTTTTCCATTATGACTTCCCGAAGCATCCTACTTAGAACTGCAACCCTTATCCTCATCTTGGGTCTCCCTAGTTTTCTTCCCTGATTTTTCTCTACAAAATTTATCAGTATCAACACACAATATTTTACTTGCTTTGTCTCTTCCTCTAGAAATGTGTTCCTTGAGGAGTAAGGATTTGTTGTTTATTCAGTACTGTAACCTTAGGGCCTGAACATAGTAGACACTTAATGCATGTTTAATTAATTAATGGTTGGTTGAATAGATGAACAACATTGCACATATGGGTATAAAGGGGATGATAAAGTATGTAGATGATGATTGTGAGTTCATTTTTAGATATTCTCAACTAGAAGATGTTTCCAGAACATCCAACTGGCGATCAGGGAAAAGGTTCCAGTTGGTGCCATGAAGTATATCATACCCAGAGGTAACATGTAGAGGGAAAGGAACTTTTAAAAACTTATAGGAATTGGGAGGCATCAATATTTAAGGAGTGAGCAAAGGAAAAAGAGCAAGGAAAGAAGTCTGAAAAGGAATAACCAAAAGGGTAGGAAAAACACTAGAACAGGAGAAAAGAAAGAACTTCAAGATGTTCAGTAGTACCCAGTTATAATAGAAACTAAAATAAGGGAAGAGAAAAATTTATAGGATTTCATAATTAGGTCACTATTGAGTTTAGGCAATGCTGTTTTAGAGGAGCACAAAATAACAATGACAAGAATACCCACCACTTCTTGAGCACCTTCTTAAATGCTATGCAAGGTGCTTAGTGTTTAAATATACTGTATCTACTCCTCTCAACCACAGTGTCAGGTCACTTATTATCTATATTTTATACAAGAAACTTCGGCTCAAAAGGTTAAGTGGCTCATGGCTGTATAGACGTATAATAAGTAAAGGAACTAAGGTTTGAATCAACAAAAATACACTGAAAAATACTTTGTTGAAACTCTTGATATAAATTCCAGATAAATTAATTTTCCAGGCACAAAAAGTTTGCCATTTTAAGCACCAATACTCACATATTTTAAAGATCTTTAAAAGAAAAATTCTAAAAATCTTACACTTCCTAACTCAAGAATGCCATCATGAATATCAATTGCTGTATTTATGTCTCTGGAAACTCCTGAGTTGTCTAGAGCTTTTGGTTTTATGATGAAAGGCATTACAATGTTTTTTTTTTTGAGCATCCATGTCTTCATTTTATAATTTTTCTGCCTATAGGCCAGAACCATGCCAAGTGCTAGACATGTCATCTCAGATGTAATCCTCACCACATTTTTTTATGACTTAAGTTCTTTTATAAAAGAGGCATAGTGAAGTTAAATAACTTATCCAAGGTCACATATCCAGTCCCAGCAGAAATTCTAGGTCTCTGAGCTTCCCACTCCTAAACTAGCATTCTTAATTCTGACTCAGCTGTTTTCCGGGCTGTTTTTCCAATGAGGTCCTTAGTCACTTTGCAGACTAACCAGATTTCCAGATAAGTAATTGCAGATAGAAAGGTATTGCCCTAAATGAACTCTGAGATATTAAACTATCAGAAATTTTAAAGTTAATTGAAAAAAAAAGTTCACCTTTTGGAGTTTTAGACCAATTTTAACAATATGAGAAAAAAATTTTCAAGCATGTAGCAAAGTAATCATAACTTTCCTGCTTACTAAATGTTTACTAACACAGCAAAGCATTGGTATTTGTGATAGCTTATTAACTGCATTAATTTCCTATTTGCTGCCAAACCAAATTACCACAAAATATGGCTTAATACAACATAATTTATTACCTTATTGTCTATAGCTTAGTTATCTGGTATGGGTCTTGCTGGGTTAAAACGAAGGTGTTGGCAGACCTGCATTTCTTTCTTGAGGCTTTTAGGTAGAACCAGTTTCTTTGCCCTTTCCAGCTTTTAGAGGCTGCTCATATCCCTTGGCTATGGCTCCCTTCCTCCATTTTCAAGACCCACAAGGGCAGGCAGAGTCCTTCTCACATGAAATTGCTCTCTTACTCTCTTGCCTTCCTCTCCCATTTTTAAGGACCCTAGTAATTGCATCAGGCTCACCTGATACTCCAGAATAATCTCCCTGATTGGCAACTTTAACTCTATCTGCAACCCTTTGCTATGTAAGGTAACATATTCATAGGTTCTGGAGATTAGAACATGGACATCTTTGGGAAGCTATTATTCTGTCTACCACTAAGAAACTAAGAAAATCCTCAATTCCAGCATAATACAATCCTACTGTTGAAGAGCAGGGATGGAGACATGTGTTTTCCATTTGTTGTTATTTATTTTATTGATAGAAGGAGAGATACTAGCTTGATTGGGAAATACTAAATTACACTATCTTGCCTGAAAATTTAGGCTGAATTTAAAACATTTACCTTGTATATGTTAAAAATAACCTTCAGGTATCTTTAGCCTAGGTAGTAATATTTAGGAGCATACTGCTGTGGTCCTGAAAGACACTTCTGTATAAGTAAGAGCGTATCTCTTTTTTGTCTTTGTCCATTCTTTCATCCTTTGCCCTTGGAATTTACAAAGACTTTCACCCTGCCTGGGTATGCCCTTTGGCTTCTAAATTCACATATACAATCAGTACTCAAGCTATCTGAATGAAAAGCATCAAAATATTAGTAATTCATTGTAAGTGTTGAGTAAGGCCTCCACTTTGCAGAAGAGCTAATTATTCCAATTAATTTTTCCAACAGTAGGTATATGTGAGGGAAACATTTTTAAGCCACGAATGGGGAAAGCTTTAGTACCACCTGCTTATGATAGCTCATTAACCTCTCCTTCCCCCAACATTTCTTCCAATTTTCCCAGAGGATAACTTAATACTGCTCCCACTTCCAATGCAAGACATTCAACAAGGAGGAATTGCTAACTACAAATATTTAAAACAATAATCCATAAATTGCCAAATAAAGGAGTTGGGTGTCTCTGATATTAAGTAAAAATTATAAACTAATCTTTATAACAGCAACAAAAAGATAAACTGCCCAGGAATAAAATAAAAATAGGCAGGATCTATATAAAGAAAACTCTGAAACTCTATGGAGAAAATAGAATATAAATGGAATAAAGTACCTTGTTAAAGTGATGTTAATACTGAAAGGGTATTATCCCCAAATTAATATATAAATGTACTTACTGCAGTGGTTCCCAAAGTATGGTGTCCTAGACTAGCAGCAGCATATCACCCTTGGAATTTATTAGAAATGCAAATTCCCAGGTACAGTAACCAGGTAGGTAACCAGTTTGTTTAACAAGCTTTCCACATGATCCTGTTCAACACATGCAAAAATCTGAGATCACTATTTTAACATAATCTCAACAAAAGTAACAACAGGTTTTTTTTTCTTCAAGAGGGAAACAGAACAAGACAAGCTGATTCTAAAGGTCATACGGAAAAATAAATATTGCAATTTTGGCACTAGAGAACCGACAAATTGGCAAAGACATCAGTGGAAAAGAATGAGGAATCCAGAAATATTCTCTATACATAAAGGATTTAGTACCTAACTAGAGTGGCATTCTAAATCAGAGGGGGAATGGTGCAGAGATAACTGGTTAGCACTCACACACGGTAAGCCACCCAAATAAATAAATGGAAAAATAAGTTCCAAGAAATTACAGATGAATTTTATAAACCAAGAAAAATCAAAGGCCTTTCTAAGGCATAAAACTACAGTAAGAGGACTGGAAAATTTGACTAATTTTTAAAAAATTAACAAAGAAAAAGATTCTGTAAACTATGCCAAATATCAAATAATCAAGTAGAGAAAAGAATATTTGTGATATATAAAACAGACCAAAATTCAAATTAACCTAATCACAAAGAGCTATTATTAATAAAAAACAATAAAAAATGTGAAGGATATGAAAAGAGGTACTCTAAGGGGTGATGTGTGTGGTGGGTAGATGAAGAAGACTTACAAATATATGAAAAGGTATTACAGGAGAAGAAAATTAAAACAATAAAGAGGTATTTTTTCATCTTTGAATTTGGCAAAATATCTTTGAAAAAAATTTACAATGTGGTAAGGTGAGGAGAAAGAGCATTCTCCTCTGGCACAGATACAAGTATAAACTGATGAAACATCTGAGAGGCAATTTAACAACATCCATCAAAATTTAAAAACACATACACCTTACATTTCATAAGTGGGGCTTATCCTCTAGTAATTCAAGCACACATGGCCAAAAAGATGGAAATGTAATAATATTCACTCCATCTTTGTTTGAAATAACAAAAAAAGTACACCAACGCAAATACTTATTAATAGAAAATGCTTAAGAAATGGGCTATCTTTATCTTACTATGCTGATGGACAGTGACTGCAATGGGGTATGTGGGGGGTACTTGATAACATGGGTGAATGTTGTAACCACAATGTTGCTCATGTTAAACCTTCATAAGATTGTATATCAATGATACCTTAATTAAAAAAATAATAATGGGCTATCTATTCATGGAATACCAATTAAACACAATGAAATAGCTCCATGTATCAATAATGGACTAATATCTAAGGTAAATTACATAGTGAACAATATGGTGCAGAATATTCAGTGTATTTCTGAATGTATAAAAGGAAATATAGATCTTATCTCTATAAACATATTTCTCTAGGCATATATTTAAGAATAATACACTATCACTGTTAATACTAGTTCATATTCTGGTTGGGATTGGGGGATTAGGTGTTTAAGGTAGAAACCTCATTTACAATACTCTTGTTCTACTTGTACTATTTGAATTGCTTTTAAAAATGAACTCAATATGCAGAATGGTGGAGTAGAAACATTCAAAAATAGCTTCTGCACAAAAGCAATGAGAACACTGGCAAAAACTGTTAAATTATCTTTTTCAAAACTCTGGAAATTAACTAAAGGCTTACAACAATCCAAGGACTGTTTATTGAAGAAAAATGGCTAAATCTTGTTAAGAAGAGAAGTCTCACAGATTTTAATTTATCCTAATTCCATATCTCTATCAGGTTCTGGAATAACCTTGAAAACCAAGAGCGTCACAACTCTGGTAGCTTTATAAACTAGCAGCCTATCAGCACTTAAGGGATTAGGACAGGTTTAGAATTCCTTAAAATGGCAATCCCCAGAGAACTGTCAACTATTTGACTTATCTGGCTGCTCACTAAATGGCTCCAATTTTAGGGCACATCATTTCCTGATTTAAGATACCTCTGTGCAAACAATCCTACGGCCAGGACATTTGTTGAAGACAATCAGCAGCAATTGTTTACCAAGCTGTTTGAAGTGGCTTTAACAGTTAGTGCTAAGGAGGTTGATAAAAAAAATTAAAGGTGAAACAGGAATGAGATGGTCACATGGGCCTATGAAAAGCTCCAACATATTCTTGGGACTGTAGAGTGTCACACACACGCATGGAGCTTTGTGCAAGACCAAGAACGACTTGAGTAGCTTCTAAGCTTTCACCACTAGCCAACTTTGATGCTCTTTGCAAGTGGAAAAATGAAGATTAAGTAGCAGGCAGAGTTGTGAACCACCTGGTGGAGCACAAAGTCCTGCCTCCACACATACACAGCATGGCAAAGAATGACAGACTTGTTAATTCAATCTGCCAACAGTCACTAGCTGACAAAGGAACTGTGCAAAGACTTTTGGCCACACAACAAAAAATACACATTTTACAGAAAAATCATTTAAAAAAAAACAGCATCAACAACAACAAAACAGCAACTATAACAAACCCTGGGAAGGACAGCATCTGATTTCTAGGGTCGATAATTAAATTATTTCAAATATCTAGTTTCAACAAAAAATATGAGATATGCAAAGATGAAAATACAGCCATAAACAGAAAAAAAAAAAACAGTTAATAGAAACTGTTTCTGAGGAAACCCAAAGTTGGATTTATTAGACAGATATTTTAAATAACCTATAACAAGTTCAAAGAACTAAAAGAAGCCATGTCTAACAATTGCAGGAAAGTATGCAAATGATGCATCCTCAAATAAAGAATAACAGTAAAGAGAATTATTTTTTAAAAGAAAAATCACATAGAAATTCTAGCATTGTAAAGAATAATAATTGAAATGAAAAACTGCCAGCATATTTGAACTGGCAGAAGAATCAGTTAACCTGAAGACAGTGAAGTGAACACAGGTCAACTGAGATTATCCAGTATGAGAGGTGAGAAGCAAAACGAATGAAGTAAAACTAAGTTTCAGACATCTGTGGGACACTATTCAACATTCCAACACAAGCACAATGGGAGTCTCAGAGTGAGAGGAGAAAAGAGAAAGGAGCAGAAAGAGTATCTGAAGAAATAATGACTAAAACTTCCGCAAATATAATTTAAAATAGAACATTAATCTAATACCTATGAAGCTCAACAAACTCAAGTATGATAAAGTCAAAGAGACAGACACCCAAACACATCACAGTCAAACCGACAAACAACAAAAACAGGAGATAATCTTGAAAACAACAATAGAAAATAGACTTGTCATATGCAAGGGATCATCAATAAGATTAAGTGTTGACTTCTCAATAAGAAACCACGGAGGCCAAATGGCATTGGAATGACATATCCAAAGTGCTGAAAGAAACAAAGAATTTTACTATTTAAAATTTTTAAATAGTAGAACTATTTAAAAATGAAGGAGAAATCAAGATATTTCCATGAATTCAAAAACTAAGAGAATATGTCGCTAGCATTTCTACCCAAGAAATGAACAAGAGAGTCCTTCAGGCTAACAGTAAACAATAACTGTAATCTACATCAAGAATAAAAAGCACAGGTAAAGGGACTACATAGGTAAATATAAAAGCAGTATAAAATATTTTTTTATTGTAATTTCTATATGATTTAAAGAACAGCTGCATAATTTAAAACTGTACTAATGGGTTTATAATGTATAAGAATATAATTTATATGACAAAATATAAATATGGAGAGGGGATGAACTATAATGGAACAAAGTTTTGTAATGAAATTAAGCTGGTATTAGCCTAAGCTAGATTTTTTTAAGGTTAAGAAGTTATTTATAATCACCAGGGCAGCCATTAAGAAAATAACTAAAACATATAATAAAAATACCAAGGGAATTAAAATGGTATTATAAAAAAAAACCATTGAACACAAAAGAAAGCAATAATGAAGGGATGGGGGAAGATACAAGAAACAGCAAATAGCAAAATGGCAGATGTCTTTCTTACTTTATGAGTGTTACATTGTATGTAAATGGAATAAACACACCAATCAAACATCAGAGATTGGCAGAATGGAATAGAAAACATGATCCAACAACATACTCGTATATATATGTGTATAAAAGATATACTTTAGATTCAAAGGCAGAAACAGGTTGAAAATAAAATGAACAAAAAACTATGCCATGCAAACAGTAAATAAAAGAAAGGTGGAATGGATATACTAGAATCAGAAAAGAGACTCTAAGACAAAAATTTTCAATAGAGACAAAGAAAGACGTTTTGTAATAATAAAAGAGGCAATCCATCAGAAAGACATAACTATTGCAAACATATATGCAACTAACAAGCCACAATACTTGAAGAAAAAACTCACAGGATTGAAGGGGAAGAACAGACAACTAAATAACAATTGTAGGTGACTTCATTAACAGAGAGGATAACTAAGCAGAAGACCAAGAGGGAAAAAGACTTAAATAGTACTAAAAATCATTTAGTCCTAACAGATCTATAGAATATTCCACCCAACAACAGTAGAATATTATTATTCTTAAGTATACAGGGAAATTCAAAAATATGTGGAAATTAAATGACACATTTCTAAGTAGTGAGTCAAATAAGATATAACAAGAGAAACTAAGAAATATTTTAAATGAATAAAAAATGCAAACAGAATATACCAAAATTAATGGGATTCAACTAAAGTAACATTTAGAGATAAATTTATAGCTGTAAATGCCTATATTAAAAAAAGAAGAAAGATCTCAAGTCAAACCAGGAATAAAAGAGAGATATCACTACCAACCTTTCAGAAATAAAAAGAACTATAAGGGGATATTAAAAACAATTGTATTTCAAGAAATTAGAAAAATTAGACAAAAAGGGCATTCATTAAAGGATTTTCTGTTGTTCTTTTTAAATGTGTATTGTATGTTCTGCAAAGTGCCAAATCATCATAAAATTAACTCTCACTTTCAAAAAAGGTGGGACATTCTACTTTTAAAATTGATTTTATTGTTATCACGTGTAACATATATGTGACGTTTATAACATAAAATTATATAGTGAAAAGCAACATTGTTCTGCCACATCTAATGTCCCCAATCAACCTCAACTCTTCTGGCTTTTTCTTCTGGGATTAATTTATATAGTTCATGAAATATACATTTCATATTAATTTATATATTTCATATCCTGGCAGAATAGCAGTCATGTTGACATTTTTCTTTATTCCTCTCCTGAGTGGGTTCCCATTTTTAGATGTTTATCTTTTTCTCTTCCTTGATTTACTTAATCATCTAGACAAATCACATTTTCCAGTAATTTCCTGCACATCATCCCAAAACAAGTATTTTTGTGGGGGCAGAGAGTACTCATTCTATTCTCCTATCACATTTGATTTGGCTGGGCATAAAACTCTAAGTAATGAATTGTTTCCCTTACGATTTTGAAGAAATTGTTGTACAGTGTAGTTGTAGAGAGGTCCGATGCCATTTTACTTCTTTAGATGTGAACTATCCCTATTCTCTGCCCTTGGAAAGCACTTATAACATTCTCTTTATCCTTGGTATGCTGAAATTATGTAATGATTTTCCACGTTGTGGGTTTTTTCATTCATTGCGCTGGCTATTAAGTGAACATTTTAAATGAGTATCAAAGGAACTCATATTCTTCATTAAACTTCTAAGAAATTTAAAAATATTTGTTTGATAATTTCTTGATCACCTTTTTTGTTCTTCCTTCTTTTTGAAATATCTTTGAATATTAATCCTTAAATCTCATGTTTTTCTTTTAATCTCTTTGCTTCTTATTCCATTTTCTAGGAGCTCTCCATAACTATCTCTTCCAGTCTAAATTTACACTTATATTTGTCATATTTATAATTTCAAAACTCTGCCTTTACTAAATTTTTTTTCACATACATTTTTTTTTGAATTAAGGTATCATTGATATACACTCTTATGAAGGTTGCACAAGAAAAACAATGTGGTTATTACATTCACGCTCATTATCCAGTCCCCCCCCATACCTCATTGCAGTCACTGTCCATCAGTGTTGTAAGATGCCACAAAGTCCCTATTTGTCTTCTCTGAGCTACACAGTCTTCTCTGTGACCCACACAGACCATGTGCACCAATCATGATACCCGACAATACCTTTCTCCCCCATCCCCACCCGCCATCCCTGACCCCTCCCCTTTGGTAACCAGAAGCCCTTTCTTGGAATCTGTCTGCTGCTAATTTGTTCCTTAGGTTTTGCTTCGTCGTTATACTCCACAAATGAGGGAAATCATTTGGTATTTGTCTTTCTCTCCCTGACATATTTCACTGAGCATAATATCCTCCAGCTCCATCCATGTTGTTGCAAATGGTAGGATTTGTTTCTTTTTTATGGCTGAATAGTATTCCATTGTGTATATGTACCACTGCTTCTTTATCCATTCATCTACAGATGGACACGTAGGTTGCATCCATATCGTGGCTATTGTAAATACTGCTGGGATAAACAGGGGTGCATATGTCTTCTTGAATCTGAGAAGTTATTTTCTTTGGGTAAATTCCTATGAGTGGAATTCCTGGGTCAAATGATATTTCTATATTTAGTGTTTTGAGGAACCTCCATATTGCTTTCCACAATGGTTGAACTAGTTTATATTCCCCACAGCAGTGTAGGAGGGTTCCCCTTTCTCTGGATCCTCACCAGCATTTCTTGTTAATGGTCTTTTCTACGTTGGCCATCCTAACTGGTGTGAGGTGATATGTCATTGTGGTTTTAATTTGCATTTCCATGATAATTAGTGATAATTTTCATGTGCCTGTTGGCGAACTGAATTTCTTCTTTGGAGAAGTGTCTGTTCATATCCTCTGTCCATTTTTTAATAGGGATATTTGTTTTTTGGGTGTTGTAGTGTGAGTTCTTTATATATTTTGGATGTTAACCCCTTGTTGGATATGTCATTTACAAATATATTCTCCCAAACAATAGGATGTCTTTTTCTTCTGCTGATGGTGTCCTTTGCTGTACAGAAGCTTTTTTTAGCTTGATGTAGTCCCATTTGTTCATTTTTCATTTTGTTTCCCTTGCCAGAGGAGATGCGCTCAGGAAAAAGTTGCTCATTTTTATATTCAAGATATTTTTGCCTATGTTTTATTCTAAGAGTTTTATGGTTTCATTACTTGCCTTCAGGTCTTTGATCAATCTTGAGTTTACTTTTCTGTATGGGTTAGACAACAATCCTCTTGAATGTAGCTGTACACTTTTGTCAACACCACTTGTTGAAGAGGCTGTCATTTCACCATTGTATATCAATGGCACCTTTAATTGACCATATACTTTGGATTATATCTGGGCTATCTACTCTGTTCCATTGGTCTATGGGTCTGTTCTTTTGCCAATACCAAATTGTCTTATTACTATGACTTTGTTGTAGAGCTTAAAGTTGGGGAGAGTAATCCCCCTAGCTTTATTCTTCCTTCTCAGGATTGCTTGGGTCATTCAAGGTCTTTTGTGGTTCCATGTGAATTTTAGAACTATTTGATCTAGTTCGTTGAAGAATGCTGTTGGTATTTTGTGAGGGATTGCATTGAATCTATAGATTGCTTTAGGCAAGATGGCCATTTTGACAATATTCCTTCTATCCATTGGCACAGGATGTATTTCCATTTATTGGTATCTTCTTTAATTTGTCTCATGAATGTCTTGTAGTTTTCAGAGTATGTCTTTCACATCCTTGGTGAGTTTATTCCTAGGTATTATTTTTGATGCAATGATGAATGGAATTGTTTTCATGATTTCTCTTTTTGCTGGTTCATTGATAGTATATAGGAATGGAACAGATTTCTGTTTATTTTATATCCTGCAACCTAGCTGAATTCAGATATTAGATCTAGTAGTTTTGGAGTGGATTCTTTAGGGTTTTTTATGTACAATATCATGTCATCTGAAAAAAGGGACACTTTAACTTCCTCATGGGCAATCTGGATGCCTTTTATTTCTTTGTGTTCTCTTATTGCCATGGCTAGGACCATCAGAATTATGTTGAATAAAAGTGGGGAGAGTGGGCATCATTGTCTTGTTCCCAAAATTAAAGGAAAAGCTTTCAGCTTCGCACTGTTCAGTATGAGGTTGGCTGTGGGTCTGAAATATATGGCCTTTATTATGTTGAGGTAATTGCCCTTTATATCCATTTTGTTGAGATTTTTTTATCATGAATGGGTGTTGAATTTTGTTAAACGCTTTTTCAGCATCTATGGAGATGATCATGTGGTTTTTGTATTTCTTTTTGTTGATGTGGTGGATTATCTGATGAATTTTCGAATGTTGTACCATCCTTGCATTCCTGCAATAAATCCTACTTGTTCATGATGGATGATCGTTTTTACGTATGTTTGAATTTGGTTTGCTAATACTTTGTTGAGGATTTCTCCATCTATGTTCATCAAGGATATTGGTCTGTAATTTTCTTTTTTTGTGATGTCTTTGCCTGGTTTTGGTATTAGAGCAATGCTGGAATAATAGAATGAGTTTGGGAGTACTTCCTCCTCTTCTACTTTTTGGAAAACTTTATGGAAGGTGGATATTTGGTATTCACTAAATGTTTGATAAAATTCAGCAGTGAAGCTATCTGGTCCAGGTATTTTGTTTAGGTAGTTTTTTGATTACCAATTCAATTTCGTTGCTGGTAATTGGTCTATTCAGGTTTCCTGTTTCTTCATGGGTCAGCCTTGGAAGGTTGTATTTTTCTAAAAAGTTGTCCATTTCTTCTAGGTTATCCAGTTTGTTAGCATATAATTTTTCATAGTATTGTCACATAATTCTTCATATTAATGTGGTGTCCATAGTGACTTTTCCTTTCTCATTTCTGATTCTGTTTATGTGTGTAGACTCTCTCTTTCTTGGTAAGTCTGGCTAGGGGTTATCTATTTTGTTTATCTCGAAGAACCAGATCCTGCATTCATTGATTCTTTCTAATGTTTCATTCTTCTCAATTTCATTTATTTCTGCTCTAATCTTTATTATGTCCCTCCTTCTACTGACTGTGGGCCTCATTTGTATGTCTTTTTCTAGGTTCATTAATTTTGAGTTTAGACTGCACATATAGGATTGTTCTTCTTTCCTGAGAGAGGCCTGTACTGCAATATACTTCCCTCTTAACATGGCCTTTGCTGCCTCCCACAGATTTTGTGGTGTTCAATTATTGTTGTCATTTGTCTCCATATATTGCTTGATCTCTGTTTTTGTTTGGTCATTGATCCATTGATTATTTAGGAGCATGTTATTAAGCCTCCACGTGTTTGTGGGCTTTTTGTTTTCTTTGCATAATGGATTTCTAGTTTCATAACTTGTGGTCTGAGATGCCTGTTGGTATAATTTCAATCTTTCTGAATTTACTGAGACTCTTTTTGTGGCCTAGTATATGATCTATTCTTGAAAATGTTCTGTGCGTATTTGAGAAGAATGTTTATCCTGCTGCTTTTGGATGGACTGTTCTGTAGATGTGCTTTAGGTGCATCTGTTCTAATATGTCGTTCCATGCCTATCTAATTACTTGTTTCTGCCTGGTTGATCTGTCCTTTCGAATGAGTGGTGTGTTAAAATCTCCTAAAATGAATGCATTGCATTCTATTTTCCCCTTTGATTCTGTTAGTATTTGTTTCACATATGTAGGTGATCCTGTGTTGGGTGCATAGATATTTATAATAGTTATATCCTCTTGTTAGATTGACCACTTTATCATTATGAAATGACCTTTTTTAAATCTCTTTTTACCTTCTTTGTTTTGAAGTCTATTTTGTCTGATAAGAGTATTCATACTCCAGCTTTTTTCTCCCTTTTAGTTGCATGAAATCTCTTTTTCCATCCCTTTACTTTCACTCTGTGTATGTCTTTGGGTTTGAAGTGAGTCTCTTGAAGACAGCATATAGATGGGTCTTGTTTTTTATCCATTCAGTGACTGTATGTCGTTTGGTGCATTCAGACCATTTACATTTAGGGTGATTATCAATAAGTATGTACTTTTTGCCATTGCAGATTTGAGATTTGTTGTTACTGAAGGTTCAGGACTAACTTCCTTACTATCTGACAGCCTAATTTAACTCAGTATGCTATTAAAAACAATCTAAAGTTTCTTTTTTTCCCCCTCTTTTTCTTCCTAATCCATTCTTTATATATTAGCTATCATATTCAGTACTCCTTGTCTATCCATTGGCTGACTTTGGGGGTGGTTGATTTGATTTTGCATCTGTTTAGTAATTAATTGGTCTGCTTTGTTTACTGTTATTTCCCCTGGTGACAGTTGTTTAGCCTTAAGAACACTTCCATGTATAGCATAGCAGTCCCTTCAAAATACACTGTAGAGACACTTTTAGGAGGTAAATTCTCTCAGCTTTTGCTTATCTGATAATTGCTTCATTCCTCCTTCAAATTTAAGTGATAATCTTTCCAGGTAGAGTATTCTTGGTTCGAGGCTCTTCTACTTCATTGCATTAAATATATCATGCCTCTCCCTTCTGGCCTGTAAAGTTTCTGTTGAGAAATCTGATGATAGCCTGATGGGTTTTCCTTTGTATGTGATCTTTTTTCCCTCCCTAGCTGCTTTTAAAAGTCTGTCTTTATCCTTGATCTTTGCCATTTTAATTACCATATGTCTTGGTGTTGTCTTTCTTGGGTCCCTTGTGTTGGGAGATCTGTGCCATTCCATGGCTTGAGAGACTATCTCCTTCCCCAGATTGGAGTTTTCAGCAATTACTCCTCAATGACACTTTCTATCCCTTTTTCTATCTCTTCTTCTTCTGGTCCCCCTATAATGTGAATATTGTTCTGTTTGGATTGGTCACACAGTTCTCTCAATATTCTTTCATTCCTAGAGATCCTTTTTTCTCTCTGTGCCTTAGCTTCATTGTATTCCTCTTCTCTAATTTCTATTCCATTTACCGCTTCTTCTACTACATCTAATCTGCTTTTAAAACCCTCCACTGTATGTTTCATTTCAGATATGGAATTTCTTAATGACTGAATTACCATCCTAAATTTGTTCCTGAGTTCTTGAATATTTTTCTGTACTTTCATGAATATGTTTATGATTTTTATTTTGATCTCTCTTTCAGGAAGATTGGTGAGTTCAGTTTCACTTGTGCCTTTTTCTGGTGGTTGTGAGATTTTGTTTTGAACCAGGTTCTTCTGCTGGTTCGTATTTGAATGTGTCACCATCTAGTGCCCAGAAGCTCTAGTCTCTGGAGCTGCTCAGCCCTTGTAGTGAAGTCTGGGGACACAGTGGAGTGGGGCTGATGTCTGGGGGGTGGAAAGAGCTATTTCCTGCCTCCCATCTACAGCACCAATCTCCTCTGTCAAAACCAGTGGGCCAAGCACACAGGTGTAAGCCTCTGTGCTTTTTGTTTGTAGCTGCCATAGTTGGGGCCTTCCTCTGGCTGGCATGACACCAGGGCAGAGACTGCTTGTGTGCGAGTTGGTGCCAGTAGGCCAGGAGGTAGGCACATTAGGCTGCGTATCTCAGTGCAGGGACTCAGAGCTGAGTAGCCAGACAGGGGAATGGAGCGCCTGAAGTTCCTGAAGGTTCCCAACCTGCTGTGCAGAGTGCGCCCAACCTTATCCACTTATCCCTTCTCCTGAGCAGGAAGTTGCATAAAATTCCCGCCCCTTCAGTAGCTCTCTCGGTGCTAGGAAGTCTCTCAGACTGCCCGCCTTTCCTTTGTCCCAGAGCAGCCTGATGTGGATCCCTGTCCTACACAAATGGCTGGAATCTCAGTCTCTCCAAGTATTCCACCTGTCTTAGCTTTCCAACCCCACTAATCTCCAGATCACTATGAAATGTAGGTTTGTGCTCCCAAAGCAGATCTATAGGGTTAGGTGTTTAGCAGTCCTAGGCTTCCATTCCCTCCCCATTCCGTTTCTCTTCTTCCTGCCAGTGAGTTGGGGTGGGGGAAGGGCATGGGTCCTGCCATATCCAGGCTTTGGTACTTTACCCTTTTTCGTGAGGTTTGCTCTGTTCTCCATGTGTATGCAGTCTGGCTCAGCTTTCCTTCCTGTTGCTTTTTTAGGATTAGTTGTATTAACTATATTTTCATAGTATATGTGGTTTTGGGAGGAGTTCTCTGTGTCACCTCTCACACTGCCATCTTTAATTTCCTTACTAATTTTTAAAATTAAATACCACCTTAATTTAATAGACTCAATATTTTATTTCAGTCTTTGAGAATACAGTTTTATGGGTTTTTTTTCTCTAACTTATGTTTATCTTTTGTTGTACTTTAATCTTCTTGTTACCTTCAATGTCAGTTTCCTCTGGCTACCATTACACTATGTGTTTACGTTTATCATGTTTTTTCATGTTGGAGGCTTTCTTTTTATTAAATTACTGGACAGTTGTTGGAGTTAACTGTTGGACATTCATTCATACTAAGAATGAAGTACCAAAATTCCTACTGTATGGGTAGAAATTTTCAGTTGTTAGGCTTTATCAAAGTTAATCAGGTTAATCAGATAAGATGTCCTATTTGTAGGAGGATCTCCAAATGTCAGATCTGAAGATCTCTTGTTTGGGGATATTCAAGATGCCTCAAGGGCAAAGTGCTACTTCCTTACTCTGTTTTATTATAAAGACTGAAACTCTTGTGCAGGCTTTCCAAAACCTACAGCAATCTCAAGCATATTTCATAAATACATTCACCTACTCTGACTTATAAAAGTTACTCTATAATTAATTGATTATAATTTTAAATGATTTGTCAATTCAAAGTGCTGTTGACAAAATAAAGCTCAAAGTAAGGTATTTCCTCATAATCTCACTTATTTTGGTATGTTAGACATGTTTTTTATATAGCCTTCTTACCTCTAAATGCATTAGAAAAAGTACTTTGGATGACACAGCATTTTAAAATTGAAGTTTTTGATAACTTTAATTCAGAGAAACAGAATTATAAAGGATTTTGAGCTATTCCAAATCAAGTATCTTTTTCTACAGAATCGTAAGCAGGATTTAAACATTCCATGGGACTGCCTGAAATTCTGGAACAATCAGGTACCCAATTTTGTTCCCTTCTGGGGTTGACCAAGGCTGGAGGAATTGTAGATGACAAGCCAGGGGGTAACACCAAAACTCCCGGGTTTCCGATAAACATTGCCCTTTGCTGAAAGTAAGTACATGTCCATGTATGTAGTCCTAGGAGTTCTGGATAATGGTTGTGGAAGACCTTTCAAGCAGACATAAAGATGGTCAAAGTTACTCTCTGTTCCTAAGCAGAACTTTAATCCAAATAAACCTGTTGCTTCAAGAAGTGATGAATAATCTTGACAGTTGGTATATTTAAAACTCAGAGCACAGAATGCTGGGCCTCTCACCACTCAGAGGCTGCACAGAGCCATTATTAGGCAAAAGGAAAAATAATAAGCATCCAAGGAGCTCCAATAATCACAGAGAGGAAACAAATAGAACCTTGAGATCTGGGAAGCACTTAGTGAAATGGATTGCTAGAGGAGAGAAAAAAAATTACAACAGTAATAAAGAAGAATGATCAGGTTTAAAACATACACTGGAGTTTAGAAATCTGATTTTTAGAAACAGACGAACTGAAATAAAGTTGAGCCCAGAATTACTGGTTGCAGGACCAAATGGAAGAAATCTGGTATTTTTGCTTTAAGCATCATTGCTACAAGCATTTCCACCACAAGCATTTTTGCTGCAAACATTTCATTTCCATAACTAAATTGACTATAAGGCAATCTTGCTATAAAATATAAAAATCACAAAAAATAGAAGTTTGAGATTCATTAAAAAAGACATAAGCCAGTTTCAAGATGGCGGTGTGAGAGGTAAGACAGAGAACTCCTCCAAAACCACAGATAGTGTGAAAACATAGTTAATACAACAAACCCTAAAACAGCAACAGGAAAGAAGGTTGCACCAGATCGCATACAGACCTCACGAACAGAGAAGACCTTACAAAACAGGGTAACATATGAAAGCCACAGGGTAATGTATGAAAGCCTTGATCCGGCGGGACCCAAGCAACTCCCCCACCCCAGCTCACCGGTGGGAGGAAGACAAATGGAGCAGGAGAGGGCATTGGAAGCCTGGGACTGGTGAACACCTAGCGCTGGAGAACTGCTTTGCAAGCAGAAATCTACACTGTGCGGTGTTCTAGAGGACGGGGAGCTGGGACAGGCAGAGTGCTTGAGAGACAGATTCTGGCCATTTGTGGAGGAAGGGATCCACATCCGGCTGTTCTGAGACAAGAGAAAGTCAGGCGGTCTGAGAGGCTTCCTAGCAGTGAGAGGGCTGCTGAAGGCACGGGGTTTGCACGGAGATTGCTGCGCAGGAGAAGGGATAGGGGGATAGGTTCACTGCACATGCTCTTCCCAGCAGATTGGGAACTTTGGGGTGCTTCAGGTGCTCCATTCCCCTGACTGGCTACTCAGCTCCGAGGCCCCCACTGTAATACACAGACTGCCGAGCCTTCCTGCTGGCCTCGCAGCACTGACTCGTAAACTGGCAATCACTGCTCTGGCGTCAGGCCAGCCAGAGAGAGGCCTCACCTACAACAGCTAGAGACACCAAGCATGGAGGCTTACAACTGTGTGCTCGGCCCACTGGCTATGATACTGGAGACAGGCAGGGTAGATGGGGGTCAGGAAACAGATCTTTCCTCCCTCCAGGCACCAGCTCCTCTCCCCTAAACCCCCCAGCCTCACTCTAGAGGCTGAGCAGCTCCAGCGACTGGAGCTTCTGGGCAATAGAGGGCACCACACAGAAATATGAAACGTCAAAAGAACATGGTACAGACCAAAATCTCACTAATCCCAGAAAAAGGGCCAAATGAAACTGAACTCACCAATCTTCCTGAAAGAGAGTTCAAAATAAAAATCATAAACGTGCTTATGGAGGTATAGAAAAATATTCAAGAACTCGGGAACAAATTTAAGTCAGAGATTCAATCATTAAGAATTCCATATTTGAAATGAAACATACAATGGAGGGATTTGAAAGCATATTAGATGTAGCAGAAGAGACGGTAAATGGAATAGAAATTAGAGAAGAAGAATACAAAGAAGCTGAGGCATAGAGAGAAAAAAGAATCTCTAAGAATGAAAGAATATTGAGAGAACTGTGTGACCAATCCAAACGGAACAATATTCACATTATAGGGGGACCAGAAGAAGAGATAGAAAAAGGGATAGAAAGTGTCATTGAGGAGTAATTGCTGAAAACGTCCCCAATCTGGGGAAGGAGATAGTCTCTCAAGCCATGGAATGGCACAGATCTCCCAATACAAGGGACCCAAGGAAGACAACACCAAGACATATAGTAATTAAAATGGCAGAGATCAAGGATAAAGAGACTTTTAAAAGCAGCTAGGGAGAGAAAAAAGATCACATACAAAGGAAAACCCATCAGGCTATCATCAGATTTCTCAACAGAAACCTTACAGGCCAGAAGGGAGAGGCATGATATACTTAATGCAATGAAGCAGAAGGGCCACAACCAAGAATACTCTACCTGGCAAGGTTATTATTTAAATTTGAAAGAGGGATTAAACAGTTTTCAGATAAGGAAAAGCTGAGAGAATTTATCTCCCACAAACCACCTCTACAGTGCATTCTGGAGGGATTCCTGTAGATGGAAGTATTCCTAAGACTAGATAGATATGACCCAAGGACTAGACAAAAGAGACCAGAATATGATTCATAACATACAAAGAATGGAGGAAGAGGAAAAAAAAAAGAATCTTTAGGTGGTGTTTGTAATAACATATGAAGTGAGTTAAATCAGAGTGTTAGATAGTAAGGGAATTACCCTTGAACCTTTGGTAACCACAAATATAAGTCCGGCAATGGCAATAAGTATATACCTACTGAGAATCACCCTAAACGTAAAGGGTCTGAATGCACCAATCAAAAGACGTAGAGTCACTGAATGGATAAAAAAACAAGACCCATGTATATGCTGCCTAGCAGAGATTCATTTCAAATGCAAAAACATACACAGACTAAAAGTAAAGGGATGGAAAAAGATATTCATGCAAGTAATGGGGAGAAAAAAGCAGGAGTTGCAGTTCTTGTATTAGACAAAACAGACTTCAAAACAAAGTAACAAGAGAAAAGAAGGACATTACATAATGATAAAGGGGTCAGTCCAACAAGAGGGTATACCTTTTATAAACATCTATGCATTCAACACAGGATCACCTACATATGCGAAACAAATAACAACAAAATTTAATGAGAAAATAGAATGCAATGAATTCATTTTGGGAGACTTCAACACACCACTCACTCCAAAGGACATATCAGCCAGACAGAAAATAAATAAAGAGACAGAGGCACTGAACAACATATTAGAACAGATGGCCCTAAGGGACATCTATAGAACACTCCATCCAAAAGCAACAGGACACACATTCTTCTCAAGTACACATGGAACATTTTCAAGAATAGATCATATACTAGGCCACAAAAAGAGTCTCTGTAAATTTGAAAATACTGAAATTGACCCACCCAGCTTCTCAGATCACAAAGGTATGAAAGTAGAAATAAATTACTCAAAAAAAAATGAAAAGCCCACAAACACATGGAGGCTTAATAACATGCTCCTAAATAATCAATGGATTAATAACTAAACAAAAGCAGAGATCAAATAATATATGGAGACAAATGACAACAATAATTCAACACTGCAAAATCTGGGGGATGCAGTGAAGGCCGTGCTAAGATGGAAATATATTGCAATACAGGCCTACCTCAGGAAAGAACAATCCCAAATGAACAGTCTAAACTCACAATTAATGAAACTAGAAAAGGAAGAACAAATGAAGCCCAAAGTCAGTAGAAGGAGGGACATAATAAAGATTAAAGCAGCAATAAATAAAATTGAGAAGAATAAAACAATAGAAAGAATCAATGAAAGTCGAAGCTGGTTCTTTGATAAAATAAACAAAATAGATAAACCCCTAGGCAGACTCATCAAGAAAAAAAGAGAGTCTACACACATAAACAGAATCAGAAATGAGAAAGGAAAAATCTTTACGGACACCACAGAATTACAAAGAATTATGAGAGAATACTATGAAAAATTATATGCTAACAAATTGGATAACCTAGAAGAAATAGACAACTTTCTAGAAAAGTATAACCTTCAAAAGCTGACATAGGAAGAAATAAAAAAACTGAATAGATCAATTATCAGCAAAGAAATTGAATTGGAAATTTAAAAACTACCTAAGATCAATACACCTGGACCAGATGGTTTCACTGCTGTATTTTATCAAACATTTAGTGAAGACCTAATACCCATCCTCCTTAATGTATTCCAAAAAGAAGAGGAGGGAATACTCCCAAACTCATTGTATGAGGCCAACATCACTCTAATACCAAAACCAGGCAAAGACTCCACAAAAAAAGAAAATTACAGACCAATATCCCTGATGAACATAGACACAAAAATACTCAACAAAATATTAGCAAACCGAATTCAAAAATACATTAAAAATATCATCCATCATAACCAAGTGGGATTCATCCCAGGGATGCCAGGATGGTACAGCATTTGAAAATCCATCAACCACATCCACCACATCAACAAAAAGAAGGACAAAAACCACATGATCATCTCCATAGATGCTGAAAAAAACATTTGACAGAATTCAACATCCATTCATGATAAAAACTCTCAACAAAATGGGTATAGAGGGCAAGTACCTCAAAATAATAAAGGCGATATATGCCAAACCCACAGCCAACATTATACTTAACAGTGAGAAGCTGAAAGGTTTTCCTTTTAGATTGGGAACAAGACAATGATGCCCACTCTCCCCACTTTTATTCAACATAGTTCTAGAGTTCCTAGCCACAGTAATCAGACAACACAAAGAAATAAAAGGCATCCAGGTTGGTAAGGAAGAAGTCAAACTGTCCCTGTTTTTAGATGACATGATATTGTACATTAAAATCCCTGAAGAATTCACTCCAAAACCACTAGATCTAATATCTGAATTCAGTAAAGCTGCGGGATAGAAAATTAATACACAGAAATCTGTTGCACGTCTAAACAATAACGGTGAACTAGCAGAAAGAGAAATCAAGAAAACAATTCCATTCACAACTGCATCAAAAAGAATAAAACACCTACGAACAAACTTAACCAAGGAAGTGAAAGACTTATACTCTTAAAATCTACAAGACACTCATGAGAGAAATTAAAGATGATACCAACAAATGGACACACATCCTGTGCTCATGGATAGGAAGAATTAATATTGTCAAAATGGCCATCCTGCCTAGAGCAATCTACAGATTCAGTGCAATCCCTATCAAAATACCAACAACATTCTTCAATGAACTAGAGCAAATAGTTCTTAAATTCACATGGCACCACAATAGACCCCGAATAGCCAAAACAATCCTGAGAAGGAAGAATAAAACAGGGGGAATTACTCTCCCTGACTTCAACCTCTACTACAAAGCCCCAGTAATCAAGAGAATTTGGTACTGGCACATGTAAAGACCCATAGACCAATGGAACAGACTAGAGAGCCCAAATATAAACGCAACCATATATGGTCAATTCGTATACGATAAAGGAGCCATGGATATACAATGCGGAAATTACAGCCTCTTCAACAGCTGGTGTTGGCAAAACTGGACAGCTACATGTAAGAGAATGAAACTGGATTACTGTGTAACCCCATACACAAAAGTAAACTCAAAATGGATCAAAGACCTGAATGTAAGTCATGAAACCATAAAACTCTTAGAAAAAAATATAGGCAAAAATATCTTGGACACAAACATGAGGACCTTCTTCATGAACATATCTCCCTGGGAAAGGGAAACAAAAGGAATAATGAAAAAGCGGGACAATATCAAGCTAAAAACCTTCTATACAGCAAAGGACACCATCAGTAGAACAGAAAGACATCCTACAATATGGGAGAATATATTCATAAATGACATATCCGATAAGGGGTTGACATCCAAAATATATAAAGAGCTCATGCACCTCAAGAAACAAAAATCAAAAAGCCTATTAAAAAATGGGCAGAGGAGGTGAACAGACACTTTTCAAAGAAGAAATTCAGATGGCCAACAGGCACATGAAAAGATGCTCCACATTGGTAATCATCAGAGATATGCAAATTAAAACCACAATGAGATATCACCTCACACCAGTTAGGATGGCCACCATCCAAAAGACAAACAACAACAAATGTTGGCGAGGATGTGGAGAAAGGGGAACCCTCGTACAGTGCTGGTGCAAATGTAAATTAGTTCAACCATTGTGGAAAGCAGTATGGAGGTTCCTCAAAAAACTCAAAATAGAAATACCATTTGATCCAGGAATTACACTCATAGGAATTTAGCCTAAAAATGCAGCGGCCCAGTTGGAAAAAGACATATGCACCCCTATGTTTATCACAGCACTATTTACAATAGCCAAGAAATGGGAGCAACCTAAGTGTCCATCAGTAGATGAATGGATAAAGAAGATGTGGCATATATATACAATGGAGTATTATTCAGGTATAAGAAGTAAACAAATCCTACCATTTGCAACAGAATGGATGGAGCTAGAGGGTATTATGGTCAGTGAAATAAGGCAGGCCGAGTAAGACAAGTATCCAATGATTTCACTCATTTGTGGGGTATAAGAACAAAGAAAAAACTGAAGGAACAAAACAGCAGCAGACTCACAGAACCCAAGAATGGACTAACAGTTACCAAAGGGAAAGGGACTGGGGAAGATGGGTGGGAAGGGAGGGATAAGGGGGGAAAAGGGATATTACAATTAGCACACATAATGTAGTGGGGTCGGGGGGATATGGCGAAGACAGTATAATACAGAGAAGACAAGTAGTGATTCTATAGCATCTCACTATGCTGATGGACAGTGACTGTAATGGGGTTTGTGGTGGGGACTTAATAATAGGGGTGTCTAGTAACCATAATGTTGCTCATGTAATTGTACATTAATAATAGCAAAAAAAAAGACATAAGAAATATGCAGAATGAATAACAAAATTTAAAAGATTTTATTGTGATATACAAAATATTCAATTACATTCAAAATGCCTAGTGTAGATTCACGGCAATACTGCACAAATAACTGATTTTGTTTTGTCGATTGTACCTAAGCACTTGTCCTCAAAGTCTTTCATCTATACTATTACACTTTTTGTTTGTTGGTTAATCTCCTTGCTCAGCATGACATTTTTTCTTTTTCTGCTAAGGTTTCTTCCTTCGTTAAGAGAGGTATTATTTTACAAATATTAGGATCATATTTGTAATTGAGCCTGGTATTGTGTTGTGAAAGCCTTTTGCACTGTTTGTTCTTGGGAAATTGTCACTTGTCTGTTGATAGAAATTCCCAAGTTCTATGGGAAATGCGTGTTCAATGTATAGACCATTATGAGGCTAAGATTTACACAAAATAAAAATATAAGTACTGCATCAAGAAGAAATAAAGCCAAACTGTTAAACAGCTATTTTTTAATCTTTTATGGCAATATTGCCTTGAGACCCATTAGTTATGCAGCAAAAATGTTTATGGTAAAAATGCTTGTGGCAAAGATACTTATGGCAAGACTACTTAGAACCGGAAAAAAAAAATCTCAAAATATGGAGGAAATATACAAAGAGATTGAAATCTTCATGGTAAAAAGACTTGGAAAATGACTCCAAGAGAAATTTCAGGTAAGGAAGATAATAATCACAAGGAAAAGGAAAAAAAATGAAGATTAGTAATGAAATAATAATACAAGTTCCCTGGTTTGAGGAAGAATTGAGTTTGTGAATGAAAGGGCTCACTAAGTTCTAGGTAGATTAATTGAAGTAAGGCATACAACTTGACATATTTTGGTAAAATTCCTATATTATAATGACTAAAAGAAAATACTACAAGTTTCAAGAAAGAACGAAAAAGTCAATTAGCAAAGAAAAATAATCAGATAGACATCTTATTTCCTATTTGCAATACTTGAAGCTGGAAGATACTGAAATACTGAGGACAGAGGAGAAAGGATTATGAACAAACAGTTCTATGCCAATTAAGTTATCATTCATCTTGCAGGTTAGGAGAAAGAACTCTGGACATGAAAAGATGAGATAATACTCCTTTAGCACATTTGATGGAAATTCTCAAGAAAGTACATGAACCAAACAACATATGAATCAGAATAGAAATCTTAAGACAGAATATGAATAGAAAACAATGTAAGAAACTTTGCAATATACATGTTATAACTAAGTGGATAATGATTGACTGGGAATTTGTAATATAACTTAAAAAGTAAATATTCTTAAAATAGAAGAGACATATAGCAAGGGAAAAACCTAATACATCTGAAACCAAAAATATTGAAATAGGCCAGCAAAATCAAGGAGTTGGAAGGGGGTAAAGAAAAGTAAAAGTATCCTAAAAGCCTCATTTGGGAAGGGGAAAGGGATGGGGAATTAAAACATATTAAAGCTTTCACCTAGGAGAGGGGAATAGAGTAGATTGTTGGAGAATTTACTTGGGTTCTGGTTTTCATATAATTGTGGAGAAATACGTGTTAGGTAATGAGTACCAGAATTAAAAAGCAGTTTATTTCCAGATTAACCAGGCACAAAGGGAAATAATAATGCACTGAAAATGAAATTAACATTCAATTGAACAAACAGGAAAAATGTAGAAAAGGGAAAAAAGCAAAAAAACAAAGTAAAATAATAAGCACAAAGTGATATGGAAGAAATACAATTGAGTTAAATAAGTTGTCCCTCTACAAAGTGGTAAGAGGAAACCTCTTAAATACAGGGAGTTTCAGACTGGGTTAAAAAACAAAACATAGTTATGTTATATTTTACCAAAAAAAAAAAAATTCTGAAAAGAAATTAGTAAATATCTTCCTTGTTTTAGTGCTAAGAATTTCAAAATAAACATGTAAATATATATGTATGTATATCTCTATATCTTCTTATCTATCTAAAATTAAGATAAATTGAGAGTTGAGCATGATTAAGTAGTAAGTAAAATCATATTTAAAGATTGGATGATACATAGCCATTTAACAGAAAAATACCATTTTATCTTCCAAAATACTCTAGAGGAATATAATCTTAATGATCTTCATGGTAATCTGGATACCTACCCTCATTACCCTTGCTCTGAAAATAAATTTTCCTAATGTAATATGAATTTTCAAACAATTATTTTTCCTTTTAAAATAAGTTAAAAATAGTATGTTTAACTTTCTTTTTTTTGGAAAATAGTATGGTTTTATTTAAACATATTTTCTATACTTGACAACCAGAATGACACGAAAAACACAGAAGAAAACGAAGTGAAGGCAAAAACGTCAGACTAGGAAAGCTTATCCAAGTTGAAATTAAAAACTTGAGCACAAGGAAGAGGAAATTCATACTTCAGTATTCTAGTAAGAATAGCTTTTTGGAAAGGTATAATTTGTAAATTTGAGGTTTATACAGTAAACTGCAATACCAAATATCTTGAAATGTGATAAAAGAAATACACTACTTTCCCCTAAATGATGCTAATTACCCCAAGAAAAACTTACCCAAGAATTGTTCTACAAAATAACAGTAGACTTATAGACACTGAGAAGTGACTGGTGGTTACCATAGGGGTGCAGTTGGGGTGGGTAGGTGGGGAAGGTGAGGGGGATAAAAGGGCACAAAAATTCTCAATCATAATATATGTTGGTCACAGAGATGGTAGTACAGCAAGAAGAACAGAGACAATGATTCTGTATCATGTTTCTATGCTGACAGCTAGTAACTGCCCTAGAAGGGGTGAGGATTTGATAATATGGGGTAACTGTTGAACCATTGTGTTATACACTTAAACTAATATGATTATATATCAACTATACTTCAATAAAAAAAGAAAAATCCAAATGAACAACACACTAAGGGATATGATTTTAAAATTGTAATAAATGTAGTTGCTTAAATTTAAAAAAATGTTCTAAAATATGGTATGTATCTTTAAGAGATGAAGAAATAGAAATTAAACTAGTATTGGACCTCAGGAATAGCAGAGGCAAACATTTTGGTTTCTTTTAAAATTACTGCATAATCCTTCCAAATTATGTATTCTACAACACAAATTGGTTTTTTTTTCTTATAAGGTAACATTGTTATGATATTGTCAATATCCCAACTTCCCAATAAAAACTATTATGTTAAGCATGGATCACCCAATTATGCTTAGGTAGCAAGGACAGCATATGAATAAATAAGATATATTACTAAGTCATCCTTCAGATAAGGTTTCAATGTTCCATGTAGTTTACATAAATGAACAAATATTCTTATGTAAATATGTGCATATACCTGTAAAAGAAAGACATTCATGGTAGCTATAGTTTACAACAGCAGGTTCTGGTTAAAAAGAAAATACAATTTTAATATTCCAATGAAATCCAAAATATCTTGAAAAATGATGTATGACTGATGATTTAAAAAATGTACTAGTCTACCCTCATTCAATTAACCTAGATGAAGAGACTGATCACAGCTGAAATCTTACTTTCACTCCTGTGTAACTTTCTCAAAGATTTGTTTGGGAACTGTCTCATGCTTAGTCACCCTCCAAATATGATTTTTATGAGCAAAAGCAGTTAGCTATTTTTGTGTTATGCAAGATGGGAAAAGATGTATGAGTATTCCTTTTTAAGCAACATAATTTGATTTTTATACTTATTCAATATTAAAAAAGCAGTTCATTTTTATATTTTTGAATTGCCATATGGATATACTTCACTGAAGATATATTCCTATTGAAAGCCTGGAGAACTTTTATTTACAATAAGTGGTAAAGGCAACAGAAGATAATTTATGCATTGTCTACATATATTTTATTTTCATTCCAGTGTTTGAACTGTAGTCTCTGAACAGTAGACTAAGTGCTCTCAATCTCCACAAAAATAAAAGCATGAAGGGGCAGATCCTAAAAAACTACCACAAGCAAATTAAATTACCTTTTTGTAATCCTCTAGTAATAGTGTTGACTACTTATTGAGCATTTCAATGTGCCAGGCATTTTCCTCATGGATTATCTCATTTAGTTACCATTACAGATTTCCCTATATTCTTAATAGAATGAACATTTAAGAATAATATAACTTTTCTTGATAATGCAAGTTTACTCTTACAAAAATTGGGATCTCTTCTAGTTAACAAATTCAGAGAGTGTGCTGTAATTATAGTGGCAAACTTAGCTGTCAATGAGTGTAGTGCTATTTGCCCTATTACAAATGGACCTGGATGGCCATGCTTTTGATTTTTCAAATCTTCTTAAATATAATATTCTCCTATTTCTTTTTATTAGCCTGCTATTGTGGACATGCCTACCTCTGCCTGGTATGGTCCTCACTCTATTAAAAAAAAAATCCCTAAACAATCACAGTATGGGAAATAGAAAAACAAGTCAACCTTTCAAACCCTCCTTACTTCTTCTCTTCAGTCTATTAATACAATAAATATTAAACAGCTTAGGTGCCAGGCATATGCTAGATGCTGATGAAAATTAAATTTTATCTTATAACAATAGGGAAAATTACTGATAAATAACTTCTTTAAAATATTAACTCTTTTGTTGTTGGGACACATAGCTCGATGACACAGAGAGTACCCTATATAATGAGAGAACAGCTACCAGATAGGATGAGTTTACCAGTCTCTGCATAGACCTTACTTCTTGAGTGTAAAGATGATGGTATCTCCTTTTGGGCAGAGAGAATGATATTGTAATAATATAAAAGGTGCACATGGAGACTTACAAGCAGAGGAGCCCAAAGTACAATGTGAGTATAGATGAAGCATCTATATAACAAGAGCAGAGAGAGAGAGAGAGAGGAAAAAGAAGAAAGCCTTGAAGTCTATGATTATACCCTAATATAATCATATAATCCCGATATAATTTAGAGGTAAGTCAGAGCCACTTGCTTTGGACCATCAGATCCCTGGGCTATTGGGCACCAACCTCACAGCCTTCTGTATGTCTTAGATTCTGCCTATGACAGCTTTATTAAACCACCCAGCTGATGCTGCTAGTGGTTCAGGACCCACATTTTGTTAAGTACAACATTATAGGAGACTGTGATAAAAATAATATAAATATTACACTTGGAAAAGAAACTTAAGTTTTTATATAAATTGGAAAAAGAAAAGAGATTGGCCTTGGTAGTTCAGGAATGACCTGGGTACAGGTTTGCGTTAAGTGTTTCTCAGTATGGTTCACTTAATACCTGTAAAATAATCAACCACAATGTTTATTAATAAAACATGGACACCTTAGCATTATCTCTGATCTACTGAATTAGAAAATATGGGGCTTTAATCCCAAGAACCTCCATTCAAAGAAACTCACTTCTAAGAATCTAAAAGCAGTCTTTTACAATAAACAGCTACAACTGGAAGCTATATTAGAAATAAAATACTCTTACAACTATATTATGTTTTCTGTCTTACAAACACACATACAAAGGCCATTCTTTCATTCATTCAGTAAAGATTTATGGAACACTCATTACATATCATACAATATATCTAGATCTTGGTAATATAAAGATAACCAAGAGATAGTAACTCTACTCGAAAAGCTCAGTGTGTAATGTCTGTTTACAGTAAAATCAACAGTCTTTTCACCTATAAACTTTAATTTCTACTTTAGAACATGAACAAGTGATCATTATAATTAGTTGATAATATAACTTGACCCATAAATCCTCTTTAAAAAACAGCAACAAAATACGTCCTTTTGAATGAGCTCTACACTGCATTTTGAGCCAATAAGAACTTTTCATCCATCTCTTATTATGAGGAAATGGGATGTTATGGATGAATGCAATTTTCAGATATGTGAAGCTTCACCTATTAAGTACCCAAAGTATTCAGACTCTAATCACCTTAGGTGAGCTTTCTAAAATATATTACATTTATCTGGTCTTCCCAACTTTTGCCCAGGACAATCATTAACCCTAGAGTTTGCTATGTGAGATAAGAGTTAGATAACAAAGAGTTAGATCAAATCAAGGTCTGCAATGTGGCAGGTCCATCCTTAGGACTTTTGATTAGAGGCTCATATTTAACACCATTGTTTTCTCCTTCTACAGTGTTGTAATACACGTTTGTCTCTCTGGATCAGTAGTCACAAGACCTCTCGTATGGTAATTATCTGGTCTGTGAGAAAGGTCCCTTAAGATCCCAGGATGATTTTTGTTTGTATTACATAGCTGATATATTTTAAGTTAGACAATCTCAAACAAATTTTTTAATTTGTTGACAATTTCTGCATGCTTGTTTCTAGATGTCTGCATGGTAACAAACAGCAATATCTCTGTCATAGTAAGCAATATATTGAAAACAATTTGCAGTTTCATTGACCTACTTCAGCACTTACATCAGCGTTCTATAAAAAAATAATACTCTAGAGACATTTGAGGTGTACAGGGTCATTGCTATACTGTGTCAACTTCCAGAAGTACAGTGCTTCTTATGCACTATTGTAGGAAGAATTAAGAGCTGTCAGGAGAAACCAGAAGAGGAGGTTTATTTAATCAATTTCATTAAAACTCAGATTAGCATTTTCTCACAATAGTGTGTTAACATTTTTTTTCAACATCGTAATAATGACTACACTCCTCTCTTTTAGGACAAAATGCACGGGCTCTGAAACTATAATTTCCCTCAATGTTCAGAGACTTCGCTTCTAGATCAATGGTTCTATAATGGAGTTATTTAAAAGCCCACAGAAGCCACCAAAATGTCTGAAATGTCACAAAATTACTTAAATTTGAAAACTGTATTTGTACTACAAACATTTCAACAGTGGAAAAGTCTTATTAATTCAAAACTTTCAAAAGTGTCAGTTAGGAGTTAGTCCAAATTTTAGAATGCTATTAAAATACATTTAAGTATTCTATAGATGGAAATTAACACAGAAAGTAAATGTAATTTAAAGTCATTATTATTTAATAATAAAGTCTGAATATCAAATTCTGCATTTGCAAAATTATTCAATATATTTATAAATTATCAATTAGTGTAGTGTCCAGCCACAGAAAAGCAGATATAGAACTAATGAGTTCTTCCCCCAAATTTGAATATTTTCATCAATTGCCATATTCTTAAAACTTACCATCAAAATGCTCCTTTTTCTTAATGTGCGGTGATAATTTCAAAATGCTGACAACCTTCTTTATACAACAACGTATCAGTTTATTTCCACTGAGCCTATCTTTAGACATAAGACTGTGATCTGAGTCACTGTTTTGGTTAAGAAGTTCCTTCAGTTTCTTTCAGCCATAGTTTGCATTCTATTTTCTTGTTTAGGACTATTAACAGGTCTTCACTGCTTTTATTTAATTCTCCTGGAGTGCAAGATCTTTAAAATTGGGGTTGGATGGGTAAAGGCATTTTGGAGATTATTACAAAAATGACAAAAAGCAATCTGTAATCGCTAGCCTAAAACAGAGCTAAAGCTTCAACTCTTACAAGATCAAAACGTTGTGCTAAATCTCAGAGTGGTGCTGATAGGAACATTCAGTCAGATGCCAGATTTTTTTCTTAAAGACACAGGAATTATGCTGGTATACTGAATAAATTCAAACATTTTATACACATGAAATACATTAATTTCAGTTAAGGTTTTTCTAGGACAGAGGTAGAAGTGAAGTTTAGATATTTGCTGCTGGTAGAACAGTTTTCAGAAATTTAAAAGGTGACTCGGCAATACATGCATATGTGTGTGTGTGTGGGTATGAAAATGTATGCATTAATTTTTTGTGTTGATTGTCATTCTTAGCACATTACATGGCAATTTGGTATGAAGGAAAAAGGGGACAGGCCCATGATGCAAGCAATCTGGGATTTAGCATCCACTCCAATCCCAATTACTGTGTGATCTTGGACAACTGTTTGTCATTGGCCTTCAGGACACCAGGATCTTTTCTATCTCAAATTTTTTCTACCCAGGGCTATTATAACGATCAATAGTATGTGTACTGTATGTAGTGTACATACATACAGTAACATATGTAGACATACTTTTTAAAGTATGGTTTCTCAACAAAGGTGTCACAGTAATTTATTGCTAATAATTAAGTACCAAAGTTAACCAAAATTTTTTATTTTTAAGGAGTATCCAATACTACTCTTACACTGTGAATTACATACTCTCTCTTTCAACAAAGTGAATTCTGACATGCTTTTTTTGAATAAGGAAAGTGACTACCATCCATTATGTAGATCACGCTGGATATGAGATTGTTAACTACTATTTAAGTATAAACAGCTAGGGGAAAAAGGTGATCTTGTTATTGTTCTTCATTATTAAAATAGCCTGGGTTAGAGGCCTCCTCTTAACACTGCAATTCATACAACACCTCATTCTAAGAAATTTAAGAACAAAGAATTACTTTGTTTTTTCCTTTTGGTGTGTGTGGAAGATGGGAAGGAAGCACCTGGAGAAAGCACTCTCTAATATAGTGAGAGATAGCATGAACACTCTAATTATCAGATATGGAAAGTAATATTTAGTTAATAACTAAGATTATATTTTTTCATACAAATCCTTTAGTAATTTTTCTTTTGAAAAGGTACTTACTTCTTGACCCACAATTCTCAATGCCCTGGTTGGTAGAATAACAGATTTCTTGTACACATTTTTATTTTAGTTACTTCTTCCTCTTAAAATAGCTAAAAACAGAGGAAAAGCATTTACTTGTAATACAAACTTATTTTTCATTTCCTTCTAAGCTAGTATATAGCTCTATAAATTTCTCTCTCTCCTTTTCAGCATAGCAAAAAAATTTTCATAGATAATTAAAAATATATATTTGGAAACATTTTTAAAACACTTCATAGCATTATTCATTCTTTCAATATTAACTCACCTATTAAGTGACACCTACTCTTTGTGCTAGCTACACGGTCCCAGACCTTAAGGAAGCCTAATATAAAAGACAGAAAAATAAACAAGGCATCTGCAGTACAATATGATAAGTGCTGAAAGGACTTAACTCAGGGGGCTTTGGCCTATAGTGGACACACCTTTGAGGTTGAAGATAAGTTTTCCAAGATGACACCAAAGCTGAGCCCTAAAGTCTGAGTGGGAAAGTGAAAATCTGAGAAGGGTATTTAAGGCAGAGGGAATATAATAATACTATATTATGTGTCTGTCATGATCACATTTACCTTTTAGAAAGATGACTGATGACAATATTGTGAATTGATTAGAAAAAAGCAAGAAGAACAAGATATTAACCAATATTCTACTTTCAAAATATGTGCAGATCAGCAATATAATTTATAAGCACTTAGATAAAATGAAATAGACACTACATTGAAGGCAGAAAAGGAATGTTCATTAAACCATTTTTGGTAATAGTAAAAAACTAAAATCAAAACAAGAACCAAAAAGCATAATGAACAACAAAAACTCCTAACATGTAAATAAGTGCTTGATTAAAAAATTATGACAGATTCATACCATGGAATAATGTGAAGCCAGGAAAAAGGATTAATTATTGTGTTTTTAGTGAGTCTAGGATGCTAGATATGGGGTAGAATATAACCTGGACTCAGAGATGTTAAAATAAGAAAAAGTACTTCTTAGAATTGAGGAAATATGGTCATTTTATATATATACATATAAATGTATTTCAAAAACATCTTAAACTAAAAAGCATGTAACAGTATGTACAAATAGTCTGCTTGTATATAAAAGAGGGACTTCATGTGTTTGTATTTTATTTATATGCATAACATATACATATTTCTTATATTTAGATAACTACATTTTCTCTATTTGTTATATTACAAACATATATGTACTTATATTTTTTATTCATTTATATATACATTATTTTTTGTATTCCTTGATTTTTCAGAAGGTATTCATTTAATACCAGTCTTTTTGGAAAAAAAGCATTGAATTTAACCTATAAAGCAATTGTAAGACATATCCTAATTTCAGAAATACTAAAATGTGAAAAATTTTGCATTTGAAATAGGAGGAATACAGTAATGCTTACATATAAAAGAAAAATTAAAAAGGTGCAGAATAATTAACATTTAAATACTTCAGGGATGAAAGCAGTGGGGAATTGAGCCCTTACACTTAGTTTTCACTTTCTATCTTTTAAAACTCTTTCAAAAAAAAAAAAATAACAGCACACTCTTCACTTATGGAGTTCTTAGGAAACAAACTGCTTGACATAATTTTCTAAATAACTGAAACTGACCTCATCAAATGTCAATTTAAAAAAAATTTAATCATTTTGAAGAAAAGCATTCTAAAATACACCATATACATTCCTGCCTTTCAAAGTAGAAAAGTACAGAATGATTTTAACTTTACTCAATTATTCCAGTCCATCTATTATGATATGCTGACATATTTAGTGTCAGCATATCATAAATTTATAGTGTCTTTCATTTTTCAGATTGTTCTTTCAAAGGATGTCATCTCTCTTCTTTCCAAATGCTTTTACAAATTTCTATATTCAGTTATTTCTTGTAAGCTTTTCTGTACTGGAAAAATAGAAAACTATGTCAAGAGTTAATAAAATTAGTGAGGGGATAAAGAGAAAGGGAACTGCTTTAATATAAGAGTTTTGTGATAATTATTTCCAGTGCCATGGGTCTTTATATTATTTTACCTCTGCATTAGGAGTTGTATTTAAATGGCTGCTTGTACTAAAATTTCTTTCTTATCAAATGTGGGGAGGTCAGTTAATTCTAGAGGTTTTTTTTAGGTAGCTAAAAAACAACTTAAAAGTGGTCCTCAAATTTTATGAGAGTAAATCATATACAATGGTTGTTCATAAGGTAAGGAAATTAACATGCTGAAACTGCTGCTCTCACAGTTGACTCCAAAGAATTACAAAGAATTGCTTATTTTGAAATTTATCACCTCTACATGTCTACCTCACACCAACAGTAAATAAGAAAACGCTGTACCTGTCTTCTTTCTTTCAATTTACGCCTAAAGAAATACTTAGATTACAATTACAATTTTTTTAACTCTGATATAAAAAGTCTACAAACTTGGTTCTTTAAATTTTAGGATGTCCTTAATGAATCTAGTTCCTCATGGCAAAATCTGTTGCTTTTCATAGCTGTTCATTCATGTTACCTAAGGAAGTAGCTCAGCTAACTAAATATCAAAACCAGGAAGATGCCTCTCAAGCTTTTTTACAGATGCACTACATGGCTTTTTAAAATAAACATGATCTGAAGAACTGAAGTCATCTGTAGGAACAGGCAAGGCATAAATTTAAACCAAAATTATTGAAAAACTTTCCAAAACTTGAAAAAGAGTTTCTGAATCTTACATTATCAAATTTTGTAGGTGCTGTATATGTAGCCTCAGACAAGTTTGCTTAAATATTCTTCTAAGAGAAATATGAGTATCATGTTAAAAATAACCAAGAGATTGAAAAGAGCTTGGAATAAAAGGTTATTTTCTTGATGAAATGCCTTCTGAATAAGCTGTACATGTGAAAAAAAGTATTGGGATTAATTCATGCATAAATTATGTATATTCTTAATAACAACTAAGCTATATATCAGTCCTTACAATGGGGTCAATTGCTTTTCTAAATGCTTTATTTGTAAATAGTTCAGTCTTTAAAAGGCCCTATAATGTAGGAACTAAAATCAATCAAATCCAATTTGCAGATGAGGAAACTCAGGTGCACAGAAGTAAAAATTGCCCAGGTTTAAACAACCAGAAAGTAGAAGCATTGTTTAATAGATAGCAGAAGAGCTGTTAATATAACTGAAGGATATTTTATTACTGCGGTCTCTATGTGATGTGGATTCTAAAATACAAAATGTTAAATCCAGTGTAAGAATGGAGTAATGAGTACTTTTAATCCAATACTTTAAACACCGCACTAAACAAACTAGAAAAGAGAAAGGAACTTCCTCAACCTGATACAGGGCATCTATGAAAAACCCACACCTATTATCATATTTAATAATGAAATACTGCATGTTTTTCCCCTAGGATCAGGACAAAACTTTTACCACTTGTGTTAAGTATCATTATGAAGTTTTTAGCCAGGATAGTTAGGAAAGAAAATCAAAGAAAAGAAAGCCATATTTGAAAAGAAAAAGTAAACTGATCTTTATTTACAGAGAACATTGTCTTATATATAGAAAAAATATATAAAAAATAGTAAGATTTTCTATATATAAAAACTAAAACTATTATAACTATAATAAAACTATTAGAATAAATGAGTTCAGTAAGATAGCAGGATAAAAGACCAATATACAAAAGTTAATTGTATGTTAATACACTGTTCAATGTGTTCAATACAATCAAAAAATTGAAAGTGAAATTAAGGAAACAATACCATTTACAATAGCATGAAAAGAAAATACTTAGACATGAACTTTTAAAAAGTATAAGACTTAAAGCTTTGCAAACTACAAAGCACTGTTGTAAGATATTAATGAAAATGTAAATAAATTGAATGATATGCCACATTGCTGAATCAGAAGGCTTAATACTGTTAAGACACTAAGATTCCTGAAATTGGTCTACAGATTCAGTATAATCCCTAACAAAATCCTACCTGGCAATTTTGTAGCTGTGACAAGCTGATCAGGATTTCAAATGGAAATGCACGAATAACCAAAACAATCTTGACAAAGAAGAGCAAAGAGAACCGACACTTCATGTAATCAAAACAATGTGGTACTGGCAAAGAAATAAACATGTTGATTAAAGGAACAGAACTAAGAGTCAAGAAATATTCTGACATTAATGGGTCAACTGATTTTTAACAGGGATACTAAGACCATTCAATGGAGAAAGAACAGTCTTTTCAACAAACAGTGATGGGATCAACATGAGAGCAACATGAAAAAAAATGACAGTGGACTCCTTTGTCACATTATAAACAAATATTAACTAAAAATGGATCACAAATTTTAATGTAAGAGCTAAAAATACAAAAATCTTCAAAGAAAACATGGCAATAAATCCGTGCCTTGGGTTAGGCAAGGCCTTCTTTAGATATGACACCAAAAGTACAAACAATAAAAGACTTCACCAAAATTTGGAAGGTTGGTGTTGCAATGGATAGCATCAAGAAAGTGAAAAGACAACCCACAGCATGGGAGAAGATATTTGTAAATCATGTATCTGATTAGGGACAACCCAAATGTCCATTAATTGATGTATGAATAAACAAAATGGGGTACAATCCATACATTGGAATATTATTCATGAATAAAAAGGAATGAAGCTAGATACATACTACAACATGGATGAACCTTGGAAACATTATGCTAAATGAAAGAAGCCATCACAAAAGATCACATATTGTATGATTCCATTTGTATGAAATGTCCAAGATAGACAAATCTATAGAGAAAGACAGTAAATTAGTGATTTCTTGGGGTGGAGAGTGGTGAGAAATAGGAAGTGACCCCTAATGAGAACATGTTTTTTTGGGGGGTTAATTAAGACACTTTAAAATTTATTGAGTTGATTGTTGCTTAACTCTGTGAATATAATAAAAATCGTTGAACTGTACACTTTAAAGTGAATTACATGGTAAGTTATATCTCAAAAAAGCTGTTAAAATATCTTACATATCACCTTTTTTACCTAACATAAACTACTTGTGAAGAAATCTACCATAGGAGACCTGTGGACATGTCACCTTTGTAAAGGAGAATGAAAAGGTTAAAATCTTTATTGTCATTTGCTCCCTAGTTTGACCAACACCAAACAAGATCAGTTCTAGCATTAAACTATTATCAGATATAATGACTTAATATTAATCGCTGTAAAGATAAAATGATTAACTTTTAATAGTTTTTCTTAAAAATACAGTTGACTTAGAGAAGTAATTTATTATGGCAAATTAATTCATTTTTGTAATTTAGGGGCACATTTTGAAACTAACTTATCTGGTAGAAGGAGACTAAATCACCCATCTTTTTAGTGTCAGTCAAGGGGAACATTATTATAGAGGTTCACTCATTTTCTGTGAACATTTCCTGAATATTAATTATGAGTCAGCATTGTGATAATGCTGGGTATTCAGTGGTGACCATTTGAGAGCTATAGTAGAAAAATGGTAATGCCTACTCTAGTAATAAATAGGACAAGATGCTTTATGGTGTTTTATACTTTATGTGAAGATTTCCCAGGACTCAGTCAACATTTCATAGTGTAGTAGAGCAGATCCAAAACTCTTTGTATTGAATATACCCCATACTATCAGCATGAATTTTTAATTCAGTCTGTGTGGCATTTTTTGTTTTCTAGCTATGAGATCCTGAGCAAGTTACTTAGATTCTTTGCTCTTAACTTCCACATCCAAGAAATGGGGATAATGATATCTACTTTATTGGGTTCTTATGAAAATTAAATGAGATAATCCATTTAAAGCACAAAGATTATTGCCTATGTGCTTGAGTAAACACTAATAAAAGTGACGATGATGATGATGGCGGCAGAGGCTGCGGTGGTAGTTTACATGTAAGTACTCCTTTCTGTACAGAACTGAATTCTTTCTCTATCCAGGTTCATGTTCTGGTTAGGCTCTCTAATTATTTATAACAGCACATAACTTTACCCTTTCATCTGGCTTTCAAAAATATATGGATATATCTTGAACTGGCAAACTAGGTACAACTGGTTTCTTTCCAGCATCATTGCAATGTCTAGCTGCATGAAGTGTTACGTAAGAAATTTTATGACAGTGATGTAATTCCTCAATTCTTTTGTGCATTGTAAGTTCTATGGTTAGATAAAACATAACTCCCAAATGGCTAAAACCTTGGACTATATATATCTTAGCTCTTTACATAAACTCCATTTTTTAATTGAAAAAGAACAAACAGCCATAAGAAATCTATTTCTGGACTTGTTATTGAAATTCTGTAGAAACTATAGCTATGTACCTTTTCATCATGATCTCCAAAGATGCTTTCACATTCTAGAATTGCCTTTTTTTCAGCTTCTCTTGTGCGTAATTGCTTTAAAAAAAACAGAAAGAAATGATATTTATGGAAAATTATTTGTAAGCTATGTCTTTTTCAACTTTCTCAGGTACTATTCTTAAATAATCTTTCATCACCAAAAGGCTATATACTCAAACTATATTCTCTTAGCTTTCTTATATAAAAAGGCATAAAATAACAAGGAATGACTTATCTGGCCTTTGTATATATTAACAGACTGAACTTCTGTTCTACAACTTTATCATACTCAGTACTAAAAATTCACTGTTTCCCAGCCCACTACTGCCAGGAAACTCCTGCAACCAAGACCTACCTATGTGCTGAAGGAGTCCAAGAGAGGTAATACTATTAATGGAGACCTAAACATTTAAGGATTGCTGGAAATAAAAGGAAAAAGGAGAATCAGCAGCTCAAAAGAGAAGACTATGACCAAACTATGCAAATGGCACCCAGTGAAGAGAAATAATGCAAGAAACGGGAGGGGTGATTGAAATTTACAATTTTGTTTTCAGTTATATTTGAGAGGTATTGTGTTAATAAAACAAGAATATACTACCATGGAAAAGGAGCAATCAAGACTAAAACAACAAAAAAAGTACTGATCTATATACTCCCCTGGTACACAAAATTTAGAATTTCTCCACATACTCAAATGTTATTATTTTTAAACTCAGTTATTCCAAACAATGGATTAAACTCATTGTTATTCTTATTTATAATTCTTAGATGTTTAGTTTTCAGACTGTTGTTGGCAGAAGGCAATGGTAAGATTCAGAGATCTGGCAGGACAGTTCAAAGTCAAGCAGGATTCAGAAATTCTTTGTCAGTTGAAGTCCTGTGCAGTAAAGGAGTCTGGCAGACATCCCTGGCTCCAGACCACTGAATACCAGTAGTGCTTTTTCAGTCATGGTGATAACCTACAAAGGACCCTAGCATTTCCAATATGTATTCTGGGGAGTAAAGGAGGAGCAGGACTAGTTACATATTTTTTAAATGTAGGTAAATCTTTAAATGTAGAAAGCAAAAATGATAAAATCTCTAAAACAGAATTTTATCTCTAAAACAAGAAGAATTTTATGATCTTGCAGTAGTGATTTTCTTTCTTAACTTGACACAAAGGCCAGCAACCATAAAAGAATGACACAATTAACAAAACAAAAATTAAAACAAATGCAGTAAAAGATATACAATGAAGCAAAACACATAATTGGAAAAAATATTTATAACTTACAGACTAGTAAATATGCTTAATAAAAAAATTCTCCCATAAAACAATAGAAAAGTAGCTATACAAAAGAAAAATGAACAGAAGAAACCAACAGGAAATCAGAAATTCCTAATGATTGCAACTAACTTATAAGTTAGAAGTTATACTAATGATAGTAATTAACTTATTCACACCTTCAGATCATTAACCAACAATTCTACAGTGTGCTAACAGGTTATCTAGAGTTTTCAAACAATATTTAAACCTGCCACCTTCCTTATTGTTTTTCTCTAAAAATACACGAATCTATTTCAGTATAGAGTACTTTAAAAAAGTAGTTGAGCAATATGTATCAAAAATTATATATTTCATATATTTTTATAATATTTTTCTATATTTTATATAGCTATTACATTTTTTATTCAAAAGAAATTATGCTCAAAGATTTATTTTTTCAATGTCATCAGAGCACTAGTACAATAAAAAATTTAAATCAACATTAGGAAGCTTTAAATAAATCATGGAACAACTACATAATATTATACAGCCATATAAAATATTGCAGAAGAAAATGAAATATATTGTTTTATGATGTCCACAATATATTGTTAATATACTGATGTCCACAATATATGGTTAATATACTAATGTCCACAATACATTGTTAATATATTGTGAAACAATGTTCACAATATTTTGTTAATGAAAGAATTTAAGTAACAAAACAATATATACAATATGAACTCATTAAAAAAATAAAAATCCTTAAAGAGAAATACCCGGTAGGGTAAGCACCAAATAATTATCTCTGGATGGTGTAATTAATCTTTTCTTTAACCTTTTCTATATTTTCTAAAAGAAAAAAATGTTACTTTGTAATAACAAGATTATTTGAAAAAATAGAAAAGAATCAAAACTGTGTTTTGTGTTATGTTTACATATGTTGTAAAGTCATCTTAAGATTATTGAGAAAGAAAAAAGTGGGGTACAAATGCAAAATGACGAGCACATCATTTATTAATCCACTTTTACCATCCTGCCCTACTTTTCCTAGCAACCTTTCCGTGTTGAAAATGGCTGTTAACAACAGATAAGGTACGTTGAGGCTACTCACATTCCTCTGCAAATAGTGTAGTGAAATGGTTCGTCTGTGTCATTTTAAGCAGCTCTATTCTCTAACAAAACTGGAGATGTCAACAATTTGAGATTCGAAACTGTTAACAGTAAATACCAAAAATATAAATGTTACAATTTTGAGAGTAGGTATTATGAATAAGAAAAATTTTCCAAAGTAATATTCCTAGCAGATGAAATATTATGTGCCTGCCATTACCTAAGACTTAAACTCTATATGTGAAAGAGAAACATCAATCATTAGATTAAATGAATTATAAGAACTGCAAATCAAACCATCTATTTCTCAACCCCAACATCATCCCAAGCATTAGAGAATGTGTGTGATAAAATGAGCAAGCATTTTAGCTACAGTTTGAGAGTGAACAGCTGCAGAAACCATACAATAAAGAGGGCATGGCAGACTCACTCTATGCTAGAGTACTTCATCACTGATTGTTACCTATCTGGTCTAATGAAATTTTTAGATTATCAAACTGACCAAGATGTTTAGACAACCAAAGAGATGCCTGAATTTTAATGTTAGTTAATGTCAAAACTGGGCCTCCTAGGATTTTTCAGTCCAATTGAAAGACTTTTTTTCTTCAATTTCAGCATTATAATAATAGACCAAATGAGATTGACAAGCCATAAGCAGAATATGATAGGAATTAGATTTAAATAAAAATAGTAGAATTGGATGGCAAAGTATAGAAAGGGAAAGCAGATATTCAATAAGCATTTAAATATTATAAATTTGTTATGAGAAGTAGCACACAGAGACCATTTTTATTAAGTATTAGAAAACTGAACTGCAAAGAGTGATAATTCCTCATGCTAATTTTATTTTGCAATAACTGAAAAATTCATAGAGATATTCATTTTGTACCAAGTATAGAGTATTTGGTACAAAGGTTTATTAGGGCATTTTAGGAAAGCATTTCAAAACAAGGTAATAAACAGTATAGTTTTTTAAAGAAGGAAAGAACATTTTACTTCAAGATACTTATTACAGAGGAGAATATCCAATAAAAAATACATAAGCTGAGAAGATTCCTTGGGGAATACGATTTCAATATAGACACTAAAGTTCCTCACAAATGCATATACATATGTGTACAGACACACACTCACACACACATGAACTTCTTATATAGGCTGAGAAAAACAAACTAAAATTGTTAGAGGAATTATTACTAAGGAGATATAGTTGTTGGTATAGGATAGGTAATTTAAAAATTTTGAAATTATATATGAGTTACAAAAATGAATTTCACTTTTTCAACTTTGAAAAATTTCAAACTTAAGGAAGGGTCTAATAACTAGCCCCACAGGACATTCAATTACCTTTCACCTGGTTTAATGACTTTTTAACCTCTTGCACATTTGTCCTCCCAACTTCATGGGTATGGGCTTGTGATTGTCCATATCCATATATATACATACACTTTTTTTTCTGAACTGTTGGAGAATTAGTTACACACACTGTGGCACTTGACCCATATAAACTTTAGTATGTATCTCCTAAGAACAATGCTCTACATAACTGTGATAATAAAATTATCATATTCAGAACATCAGGACAATTAACATTGATATTTAATATAATTTATAATCCATATTTGCATTTTGCCATTTGTCCCCAATGTATCCTAAACTATTGTTGTTTTTAAATTAAGATCCAATCAATATTCATTCTCCTTTTCATCTAGAGCAATTCTCCAATCCTGTTTAGTTTTTTACATTAAGGTCCAGGTAAATTGTTTTTCACACTCTTCCTCAATTTGAATGTGTCTGGTTAATTCCTCATGATTAGACTTAGGTTAAACACGATTGACAGGAATATAACAACAGAAGTGGCATCTTTCCCTTCTAGACAGTATCATATTAGGAAGCACATGATGACAAAATGTCCTTTAATGATGTTGTGAAGTTTATTGGTGTTGGTTAAGATGATACCTGCCATATTTCTCCATTAAAGTTCTCTTTTTCTTTCGAATTAATAAGTAATCCATGAGGTGATACTTTGAGACCATGCAAATATCCTGTTTCCAAACAGTCTTTTACCCAATAATTTTAGCATCAAGTAGTGACTGTTGCCTAAATCTATTAGTACAATTGTTGTCAATAAAGGTGATTTTCTATTCTATTATTCTCTCTATATCTATTAGCTGGCATTCTTCTGTAAAAAGCACGTTCCCTTTACCCCTTCTCTCTAATTTCCTTTACGTATTAGTGTGGAGACTCATGGAATACTGTTTTTAGTTCATTGTGTCATAATCCATTTCTATCATTATATTTGATAGTTCAATTATTTCAAATTTATCCAAAAGGAGACCCCCTAAAGCAAACTGCTGTGTCCTTTGGACATGTTTCCCCAGTTTCTGAGTCTGTCCTAAAATAAATTTTAAAAATAATGAACTATTTCCATGCAAAAGTCAGTATTATATCCAGTAACAGAACTCTATAAGTATTCCCTCCAAACTGGAAATTTGTCTAAGGCATAAAATAAGGCTATTAATTATTACTAATATTATTTTAAATGTCTTTGAATAATTTTTACAAATGTGAAACAATAGAAAAAGAAGCATAATGAAATAATATGAGGCAAAATATTTTGATAAAATGATTGTATACTATGAAATCTAAAAGAATCATTGCAGAAGTTATCCTATTAATGAGTTTAGTAAATTTTCCAGATATGTTAAATATACTTAAATAATATCACCAAGTAATTGCTAGCTAAAAAATATAAAAGAGATTTCATTCCAAATAACAAGAAAAACTGCATTTTTAAAATGTAACTAAATGAGAGGTACATTTAATCTTTATAAAGATGAACATTAAACCTAGATTTAAACTATGACTTAAATAAATGGAGAAAATGTCATATTCTTGAATGTGTGGCTATAATGTTATTATGAAGTGAGTTTTTTTAGTTAAACAGAGTGGATTAAACAGGTTATTAGTAGAGCCAAAATGCAAAACCAGACAGTCTGGGTCTATAGACAATGCTCTTGAGCCCTATGCCATACCATCTCTCTACCCCCAGTGTGAACTTCTCCTACTAGAAATTCAAGAAGATAGTCAATACAGAACTGTGGCACTAGGTGGATAGGAAATATAAGTCTTCTCTGAGAATTTGTAACCATAAACTAAACCTCAATGAAGTCTGCAGTCTGAAGCCTCACTGCACCTTTACTTCACAAAATATTAAGCCAAGAATTTAAAGCTGTTCTATATTCATGTATTATACTAACAGTGTTCTCATGTATTTGATAGAAACAAATATAAATGCTGAAAAATCCAGTTCATTACAGGTCTCAAAATATGTAAAATTCAAAGAAAAATGAGTATCTAAAGATTTTTAAAAACATTCAAATGAATAAAAAAGGCACTATATGTGAAACAAACAAAAATATATGGCAGTCATTCCTAAGAAGTTGCCAAATAGTAGAATTACTACATATACAATAGAAAATAATATATTTCAAGAAGTAAAAGCTTAACAATAAGAACACAATTTCTGAAAACTAAGAAAACAGAATAAAAAAAAGTAAAGTAAGATAATCAGGGCAAAAAAAATCAATCACTAGGTTAAACAGTAATGTCAATATAGCTGAAATAAGAATGAGAAGACTGGAATACAGAGGTGACTGAATTACGTACGTCAAATGTAGTTCTGAGAGGTAAAGAGGCACAAAAATATTATGAAAAGATCTAACATATATCTGAATTACAGTTCTAGCAAAGAAAGAAGGAGGTAGATGCTATAGTGAAAGAGCAAAACTACAAAATACAAGAAAAAGAAAATATCTCAAAAGCAAACAGAGAAATATGAATTACATCAAAGGACTGACAGACCAAAAATTAACTTTTTGAAAGAAACAGAAGCTAGAAGACAGTGAAATAACATATTCAATAGGCTAAAAGAGATTCACCAGTACCCTAGAATTCTATACCCCACAAACATCTTCTAGCAATCAGAGTGAAATAAGGCCACTCAAAGATAAAGACTGAGATGATCTTTCACTGTCATATCCTCACCGAATATACTTTTGAGCAAAAGGAAAATAACACCAGATAGAAGTTCTGGAACATTAGAGGAATGACAAAGAAGAAAAAATTGATATATATATATATAAGCAATATTAACATGAAACAAAGATATGTATTTCTAACAGAATTAAAAACAAAGGAATTAAATACATAAAGTCCAAGTATATAAATAGGGAAAAAGTGAGAAAAGTTAAAATGTTCTCTTCTAAGGTCTTTTTTGTTTGGGTAAAGAGCAAAGGTATCTATATAGTTTGAAAAGTACACATGATAACATTTCTAGGGTAACCAGGAAGAAGTAGAGCATGACTTCCAAAATTAGTATAACAATGACAACAAAAGAAAAAAAAATAATGAAGAATACAAAAGAAAGGCAATAAAGGGAAGAAAAAGAAACAAATGATGAGAAAATAAAAACACAAAATAAAATGGTAGAAGTAAACCTAAATATATCAAGAATTACAATAAACATATATGTATGTTCCAGTTAAAAGATGTAAAAAATATTTAACTGTAACGTTTTCTTTTCAAAAGATACATACTAACATAAGAGTAGAAAGTAGAAAAATACATTAATGGCAAGTAATACCAAAAGTTATATTAATATCAGTCAAAATATACTCTCAGGTAAAAAGCAGTACTAGAAATACAGAGGATCATTTTTAAATGATAAAAGGTTAAACTATCCAGGAGGACATAAAAATATCCAACTTGTATGCAACTAGTAACATAATTTCAAAATACATAAAGCCAAACCCAACTAAGGTAAACAAACACTGAAAAATGGGATATTTTTAATATAGCTTAGTAATTGAAAGATCAAGGAAATAATTATAAGAATGATTTGATCAATTACTCTTATCCAATGGACATATATGTATATAAAATGAGACCAACAGTTGAAAATACACAGTATTTTCAAGTACATTTTCAAAACAGAACATTTGAAAATTATCACACTCTAGGCCACAAAAGCAAGACTCAGCAATTTTGAAATAATTGATTATAAACCATATTCTGTAACAACAATGTGATTAAGGCAGAATTTAACAAGAAAAACTTTACTAAAAATAATTCAATTATTTTGAAAAAAAGAAGCATATTTTAAAACAACTCAAAATGGAAACTGGAACTAAATATTCAGAACTAAATGACAACCAAATCTAATATGAAAACTTGTATATACCAAAAGCAGTAAGTGAAGAGACCTTTATAATCTTAAATGCCTACTATGGAAAAAAAGATGAAAATTAATGATCTGAGAATCCAATAAAATAGTTTTGATGAGAGAAGTAAAATAAACTTAAAGAATGCAGAAAAGTCCATTATACCTCAACTTAAAAAAGCAAGAAGACAAGAAATAATTAAGAACAGAAATTAATGAAATAAAAAATAAAAATAAAATAGAGGTGACAGCAACACTCAAATGTGACTCTTTGAAAAGTGTAATTAAACTGAAAACCCCAAACAGTATGGTCATGGTACAAGAACAGACCCATAGACCAGTGGAATAGAACAGAGAGCCCAGAAATAAACTCACACATATATGGTCAACTATTTATATGACAAAGGAGGCATGAATATACAACGGGGAAAAGACAGTCTCTTCAATAAACGGTGTTGGGAAAACTGGACAGCTGCATGAAAGAGAATGAAACTGTACTACTCTCTAATACTATATACAAAAGTAAACCTGAAACAGATTAAAGATCTACATATAAGACATGCAACCATAAAACTCTTAGAAGAAAGCATAGGCAAAATTCTCTTGAATATAAGCATGAGTAATTTTTTTCTGGTCACATCTCCCAGGCAAGGGAAACAAAAGCAAAAATAAACAAGTGGAACTACATCAAACTACGTAAGTTTCAGTACAGCAAAGGCCACCACCAACATAAAGGCAACCTACAGTATGGGAGAATATGTTTATAAATGATATATCTAATAAGGGGTTAATATCCAAAATATATAAAGAACTCATATGCATCAATACAAAAAAAGAAACACTAAATAATCCAATTAAAAAATGGGCAGAGAACCTGAATAAACATTTTTCCAAAGAAGAAATACAGACGGCCAACAGGCACATGAAAATATGCTCCACATTGCTAATCAGGAAAATGCAAATCAAACTCACAATGAGATATAACCTCACACCTCAGAATGGCCACTGCCCAAAATATAAGAAATAACAAGTGTTGGCAAGGAAGTGGAGAAAAGATAACCTCCTATGCTGTTGTGCAGCCACTATGGAAAGCAGTATGAAGTTTCATAAAAAAACTAAAAATAGAAATACCATATGAGTAACTCCACTTCTAGGAATTTACCTGAAGAAAACAAAATCTCTGATTTGAAAAGATATTTGCACCCCTATGTTTATTCCCACATTATTTACAATAGCCCAGAAATGGAAACAACCAAAGTGTCCATCAACAGATAAATGGATAGAGATGTGACCTATACACAATGGCATATTATTCAGCTGTAAGAAAGAAATCTTGCCATTTGCAACATGGATGGACCTAGAGGGTATTATGCTAAGTGAAATAAGCCAGGCAGAGAAAGACAAATATCATATGATTTCACTTATATGAGGAATCTAAAAACAAAACAAAACAAAATGAACAAAACAGCAGTAGACTCATAGACACTGAGAAGTGACTGGTGGCTGCCATGGGGGAAAGACTGGGTGGGTGGGTTAAAGAGGTGAAGAGGATAAAGAGGCATAAAATCTCAATCATTAATATAAATTAGTCACGGGAATGAAAGTACAGCTAAGAGAATGTAGTCAATAGTTCTGTAACATCTTTCTATGTTGAAAGATAATAACTGCACTAGTTGGGGTGATGATTTAATTGTATATAACTGCTGAATCATTATGTTGTATACTTGAAATCAATATAATATTGTATATCAACTATACTTTAATAAAAAAATACCAAAAAAAGAAAACAGTAAGCCTTGGAGAGATTTAGCAAAAAGTTGCAAAGAAGGAAGGAAAAAAGGGAATGAGGGATAAAGGCAGGCATACAGCAATAGCTGATATCAGAAACTACCTAGCTATAGATGCTGCAGACATTAAAATAATAACAGGATATTAAAACAGCCTCATGCCAAAACCTTTGAAAACAGATGAAGTGGACAAATTATTAGAAAAATATAGCTTATTCGCAGTGATTCAATATTAAACAGAAAATTCTGAACTATTAAGGAAATTCAATCAATAGCAAATATTTTCCCACAAATTAAACTCCAGGCCTACCTGTATAATCTAAAGTATTATTTAACCTCTATGATTCTCTGTTATTTATAAAATTGGTATTATAATTTCCCATTATATTTTATATTTATTATACTATTTCATAAGCGTTTAATTTAAAGGTTATATAAAAAAGTACATGAAGACGTTCTATGAATTCTAAAGTGTTATAAAAAGTATAAATATTATCCACCTAATTTTAGATCTAAATCAGGAAGCTCAAAACTTTAAAAAGAGACACATCCCAAAGAATCCACCAAAAAGCCAAGTTTCCACCATGAGGCAAATCTTATTTTGCTATTGCCTTCACTAAATAACTAAGTACACATTCTTTGGGAGGAAAATTGGCCACAAAATAATATAACCTCAAATTAAGAATGCTGAAGAAATTTTAAACTCATATTTTTAAAAAGTCAATATTGTGTGTTAAACTAAAATCCTACTGATAAAATTAGAAATGCAACTTAAATAACAACTATTTTTTGTTCAGTGCAATAGATTGAAGATCTATAGGAACAAAAATAATATTGCAAAATGGGATGAAGAAACATAAAAGAGACAGTGGTTCCATGTTTCATGGGTAATAAGTTCATGCTTTTTTTCTTCCTAAAACACAATCTCCTATGAATGTGTGCTTCATAAAATATCTGTAAATCTATTCATATTCTTTTTTCATGTATTCATTCATTCAACAATGATGTTAGTATTAGGCACAAGATTAGCTGCTGAGGATACAAAGATGAAAACAGTGAAGCTTGCAAAAATTTTACAGCCCAGTGAGGGACAGACAAGTGAAGAGAAGTACCTGAGTATGCACAGGGTGCTACAGGTGTTCACCAAAGAGATGCACCTAATGCAAAATGAAAAGATCAGAGAATGTCTCCTTAAGGGGTGACTTCTAAACTGCCTATTAAAGAAGAAATTAAGAGTTAGCCAGGGGGCAGGGGAGAAGCTGGATGGCCATTACAGGAGGAGGAAACTCAGGCCACTGCTGCCATAGTTCTCAAGCCCCTTCTTACAACCTCATCATACACACATGTTAAACTACATAGGTCAAGCATGGTTCCTGCCATAAAAACTATCTTATAAGGAGCAGTATTTTAAATTTGCTATTGAATAATGCTAATGTAGTGAGTTTTAATGATAAGAATTATATAATGTATTTTAATTATTTTAACTCTAGCAAGATACCTTAAATATATTTTGATTTCAAACTTTAGAGATCCATGTTTGACTAAAATACACTAAAATTGTTAAAATCATGCCCATCTTGTTTCACCTTTCCATGCACTGGCATAGCTAGAAATCCTAAGGAAGAAGCCAGGGGATTTATGATGATGGAATGGGTAAGTTGGGCTTATCTCTGGTCCAGAACCAAGAGAGGGCACTTCACTGAATTCTGAGGCTGACTTTTGAATCTATACCATTTACTAACTGGCCACCTTAACATGTAGCATGTATTACAACACCAATAGGTTGTATGGCTTCCAGAAAAGATTCTGTGAACTAAGGCCACTGTCCTGGCTCTTGCTCCAGGTATAATTGCTTTTGGGAGGGTTGCTTATACCACTGTGTCTATCTTAACTTTCCTATGACTCCAGTAATATTTACTCATGAACTGCTACATTAAATATTAAAATATATTCAAGGCAGCAATGTTTTCAATTACATTAATTTTTATTTCTTTGAGAAATGCAATCCCACTGTCGGAGATGTATGTTGCTTAGAAGAAGAAAAAGTCACTGATGGAAAGCAAAAAATAACAGTAAGATCAAGCACTAAGTAGCAATACAGCTGGGGTTGTGTTTGGCTTTGGTACAATAAAGGATAATATAACACAAGAGGATAATGTACATTTCATTTTCTTCCAGCTGCTTACATGGATGTGTGAGGAATTTATTCTAAGGCAACAGTCTGATTTCTCACAGAATATTATATATTTTACAGGCAACTTACTACATTCTGATTAAACTTTTCCATCTCTTTTCTTGGTGAGTTGGAATGCTCTGGTCATGTACAACATAACTAATTATGCTTTTCATAGTTCCTTTTGTCTACTTTTTTGTCATAATAAAGACCTTATAATTTTTTGATTTGCCAATGAACAGACTGTGAGTTCCTAGTAGGCAGGGCCAATGTTCTTGCTCTTTCAATAAATAAGTCTACTGTTCCTGCACATGCCCTATACAAACAGATTTATGTATACATCTGGCTGAACAAGCAATTTAATTCTGATCATTCACATAAATGGTAAATCACAATCAGAGAATATTCAGTTGAGGAATAGCATAAAAAACCATAGGTGTAGATACTGAACTGAAAGAACACAGTATTTGGAGTTCAGCAGATCTGGCCTAGAATCTTACTGTTACCACTATGTCACAGCTGTGTAACAGAGGCTACTTCATTTCTCCTAGCATTTTGCTTTCTTCTCTGTGAAAGAGAGAATAACACATACCCTTCTGAGTTGCCCTGAGGATTAAATGAGGTAACAAATGTACAGCACTTGGCAAAAATAGAGGACATTACCATTTTTCAATTCTACTTTTTATCAAAGTAGACTGGGAGGTCTTTTTTAGGTCAGCAACTCTGAGATTTTGCTGATGCAGGTGAAAGCCATATCCTGCTTAACTTCATGCCCAGTTCAACCTTGTTCTATATTATTTTTGAGGCAGGAGAAGGGAGAATGGGATAGTTTAGAACAGCAAACTTGACATCAAGAATAGATACATTACTTCTTAAAAATTTCTTTCCAATTTAATTCACGTCTATCTGAATCATTTTAAATCAGACAACTCAATGGATGGTTAAAGACAGGCAAGTGAAAAAAGAAAGGTCTTAATTTGGGATTTGTGGCTATGTATTATGTAGCATACAGTGACTGTTCAGCATATTTGTGTATGTATGTATGTATATGCACACATATGCATATGCACACACACATCTTGTATAAACACATATATAAAACAATTCTCTGTAAGAGAAAATCAAGGCCAACCAAAGAAAAACAACCAGAAACATAATGCCTTGTAGTTTTAACTTTAATATTTATTTTTACTGAAATAACACTTTTTTTAAAGTTTAGTGTATGAGCTTAGCAGACAGTATACTGCAATAAAATGAGGTAAAAATACTCTAAACTCTCTTACTTAACTAGTAGGCTTGTAAAGATGCTAAAGTAGTACTGAGCTTCCTTTACTTAAAATCATTTTAGGTTCTGAAAGGATGTTCATTTAATTCCATTCATTTATATGTCTAAAGTGACAACATATATGCAGTACTTAAAATTTTGTCATTGTTTTAATTAAAAATCTTTGTTTACTTCCAGTGGAATCATTTGATTTTTTTTAGTAACACTTCTAGCCTTTCTTCTACTTTCTGCTACTAACATTTATAAAACACCTCAAAAGTAATGTCAGAGATGTCATAGATGAATAATCCAACAGGTAAGCTATAAAGGACAGTTAATAACTGTTATCAGTGCAGTGGAACATAGATATTTCCCTATTTGTGAACATTCTTAAGAGGAGTGTGCAAGACTATACTTTCCAAAGATGCTAACCATTTAATCCATTAATAAATCAAATTCTTTCCCACATTCTCTTCTTACAATGTGACTGACACTCCTCCCACTGAGAGTTAGGTTCCATGTTTCCTTCCCTTCAACACTGGCAAGGACTTATGACTGCCCCAACAAATACAGTATGGTAAAGATGATATTACTTTTTCTGATGATACTACTGTGATTTCTGAAGCTAGCTCATAAAAAGGATAAAGCTTCCACCTAACTTCCTTTTCTTGAGACACCTGCTTTTGGGGCCTAGTCACCATGATGTGAAGAAGCTCAAACTAACCCATGAGGAGATACCATATGAAGAGGCCCTTTTGGAGTCATGAAGCAGCACTGACAAAGCACTGGCTTTGGAATCAGTGGCACTGAGGTCTGAATCCTGTCTCTGTGGCACAGTATCTGTGCAACTCTGGGCAAGTCAGTTCTTTCACTCTTGGAATAAAAGATTCTATATCTATTAGCTCTACTAGCTATATGTACCTGCCTTGTGGTTGGCATTTTCTAAGTTATATTTCTGGCTCTTCGAAAATGTTTAATTAGACTTTTAGAAAATTAAACATGCTATTTTTCACATTATTTTTTTACATTAAAAAAGGTAAGGATTTGGTATTGTGCCTGACAGAAAAACCATCAATATATCAAAATATCGACACAGATGCCATTCTGGATTCATTCTTTTTTTTAAACTGCTATGTTCTCATACCACTAAATGTAGTTAAATACTATTTAAAGGGTCTTATTAAAATAACAGTGGAAATTAATATTACAAGACAGATAAAATATAAGTGCAGTTTTGCAATAATAAAGTTCCTAAGTAAACCTTCAGTTTAGATCAGTGGGCTTCAAATACAGGGCTCTGCATTGATAGATCAGTAGGAGATACTAAACTATTAATTCTTAGAATGCCAATTGACTTCTCTGATTAAGATTTGTCTGCAACTTATTAAAAATTTACTCTTTGGAGCAGTTGGTCTCAAAGTAGATTCGAGGAAATTTCAGACAAAGAAATTGGGAGAATTTAATTTTGAAACTACTTTTGGAAGTGAGTCTTAAGATATTTAAGCTGACCAAATTACATCCTCAATTCACTTAATTTGATATTCTCATTAGAGTTATACATTTTTGAAATTTTTGTATGTGTGAAAATTTGAAGAATATATTGCTACCAAAATCATGCACAGAAAAAATACATTTTGAATATGGCAATCTGACTTAAAAGCAAACAAAACAAAACTGTTAATTCTGACAACTGATTGTTGCGAAGAAGTGTCTAAATCAGAGCTTCTGCATCAGCATCACCACCTGGAGGGCTTATTAAAAGACTGTAAGGCCCCACCCACTGTAAGGTTGCTGATTCAGTAGGTCTCGGGTTGGTCCTTAGAATTTGTATTTCCAACAAATTCCCAGGTTCTGCTGGTACTGCTGGTGGGTTATTTCAGCAGGTCAAGAGAACACGGGTCCGAACATCCCTAAATCCCTGTATTCCCAGTCTTCTTTAATCTGAATTATGTGTTTAATTTTCCAGAACCAGTTCATCCAGTTATTCCTACAGCTGTTTCTTACTCAGTCTGTTTAAAGTTCCAGGGTGAACACGAACATGACTGACAAGTTTCCTACTTTCACAGAATTTACATTCTATTGGTAAGAGAGACAATAAACAGGTAAACAGGAAAATACTGGATAGTAATAGGTGCCATAAATAGAATTAAAACAAGGTGATGCAACTTGAGTGATTTCTTAAGATTTTGTGGTGGTTGGAGAAGACGTCTCTAAGGAGTTAACATTTATAAGCTGTGACCTGACTAACAAGAGCCAACCATGAAGAGACTGAAGGGAAGAACATTCTAGGTAGAAGAAACAACTTGTACAAATATCCTAAAGGAGGAATAAAGTTGGTGTGTCAAGAAATAGATTAATTTTGATTAAAAATGGGGGTAGAAAGATAGGGGCCAAATAAATCAAAAAGGGTCACCTGGGCCAAGGTAAATAGTTTGGAGAGTTCTTTGCAAGCAGTGAAGTCCAATATACCATACTGAAAACTTGTGCCACTAGACTACAAACAATAGATAATGCAATTAGTCTGTCAGCATTGTATCGGTACGAAAAAGCCCATTGTATAAATAACAGAATACACTCTACTTGGTCAAAGGGTGATACCGTAGCAGTAGTCATGGCCCCTAAGAAATTTAGGGCGATGATTCTTATTAGCCATATGATGAAGCATACAGTAAATAAAGTCTTTAGCTCTCTGGACCTCAGTTTCCTTATCAGAGTATCTATAAGCATTATTATGAAGATGAAAAAATAATGAATATATAATATGCAGTAAATTACCTATTTCCTGGGTACTTATAAAAATGTTATTGTACATCAGCCTCTTCTGCTCTTTCATATATACTCAATCAGCTTAAAACAATGAAAGTATTCAAACATGCTAGGTTTTCAAGAAAACTCTTCTTTGTATCTGAATTCCCAGAGATTCAATTTCCCAATGATGCCATGTCATATATGTGCCTCAATATGAATGCTTAAATAAACTTGTCCAATAATGTGAATAATGAGTATGTATTTTAAATCAATATACAAAAACCTATACACTAAATAAATGTTCCATTAAAAGTACAGGATTACAGGGCAACAATTATTCCAAATAGCTTTGAACCTCCTCTTCTAAAACTACTATAAGAATCATTTTAAGAAAGATGGCAGCATGAGAGGTGAGACAGAAGCTTCCTGCTAAAACCTCATATAATATGAAAATAAAGCTACTACAACTACTCTTGAAAGAGCAACGGGAAAGAGGATGGCAACAAACTGCATATACCTGGAGACAAGAGCAGCCCTCACAGAAAAGGGTAACATACTAAAGCTGTGGTCCTGTGGGATCCAAGCCCTTCCCCCACCCCAGCTCACCAGCAAGAGGAAGAGGAACAGAGCAGGGAGGAAGTGGAGATGTGGTACTGCTGAATACCTAACTCTGGAGATCTGCTCTGGGAGCACAAACCTACATTTCATGGTGCTTGCATGATACTCTTGTAATTAGGGGGTTGGAAATCTAAGACAGGCAGAATTCCTGGAGAGACTAAGATTCCAGCTGCTTGTGAAAGCAAGGATCCATACCCAGCTGCTCTGGGACAAAAGAAAGGTGGGCAGTCTGAGAGACTTCCTAACAAAGAAGCCCTTAGCAAGAGGGCTGCTAAAGGGGCAAGGATTGCACAGAGCTTACTGCTCAGGAGAAGGGACAGGCAGACAAAATTGTGCAGGTGCACTCTGCCCAGCAGGTTGGGAGCTTTCACGATCTTCAGGTGCTCCAGCTCCCTGGCTGCCTACACAGCTCCAAGAACCCTTTCTGTGACAGGCAGACTAGTGCACTTTCTTCTGGCCAGCCCCACCGGGCTTGCACACCGGGAAATCCTTCTCTGGTGTTAGGCCAGCCAGAGGGAAGATCTATCTACAGCAACTAAAAACGCAAAGCACAGGGGCTTATACCTGTGTGCTCAGCCCACTGGTTCAGGCAGTGGAGACAGGCATAGCAGCCAGGAACCAGGAAACAGCCCTTTTCTCCCAGGAGGCACCAATACCACTCCCCTACAATCCCCACATTGCTTCAGGGGCTGAGCAGCTCCAGAGAGTACAGCTTCTGGGCACTAGGGGGCGCCATACACAAATATGAAAGGCCAAAGGAACCTAGTCAGGAGTAAAATTATGAATACAACTCCTGAGAAAGATTTAAATGATATGGATCTTATGACTCTCCCTGAAAGGGAGTTCAAAATAAAAATCATTAACATGCTCATGGAGGTACGGAAAGATATTCAAAAACTAAGGAATGAATTCCGGTCGGAGATCCAATCATTGAAGAACACAATGGAGGGTATTAAAAGCAGATTGGATACAGCGGAGGAGACAATAAATGAAATAGAAACTAGACAAGAGGAATACAAAGAAGCTGAGGCACAGAGAGAAAAAAGGATCTCTAAGAATGAAAGAATATTGAGAGAACTGTGTGACCAATCCAAACGGAACAATATTTGCATTGCAGGGGCCCCAGAAGAAGAAGAGAGAGAAAAAGGGAAAGAAAGTGTCTTTGAGGAGGTGACTGCTGAAAAATTCCCCAATCTGGGGAAGGAGATAGTCTCTCAGGCCATGGAGGTGCGCAGATCTCCCAACACAAGGGACCCAAGGAAGACAACAGCAAGACATATAGTAATTAAAAAGGCAAAGATCAAGGATAAGGACAGACTATTAAAAGCAGCCAGAGAGAGAAATAAGATCATATACAAAGAAAAACCCATCAGGATATCATCAGACTTCTCAGCAGAAACCTTACAGGCCAGAACAGAGTGGCATGATGTATTTAATGCAATGAAGCAGAAGGGCTTCAAACCAAGATTACTTTATCCAGCAAGATTATCATTTAAATTTGAAAGAGGGATTAAACAATTCCCAGATAGGCAAAAGCTGAGAGAATTTGCCTCCCACAAATAATCTCTACAGTGTATTTTAGAGGGAATGCTATAGATGGAAGTGTTCCTACGGTTTAATAGCTGTCACCAGAGGTAATAAAACCACAGTAAAGAAAATAGAACAGCTAATTACTAAGAAAATGCAAAATTAAATTAACTATCCCCAAAGTCAATCAAGGGATAGACAAACAGTACAGAATATGATACCTAATATAAAAAGAACGGAGTAGAAAGAAAAAGGAGGAAGGAAACAAACACACAAACAAAAAAAGAACCGTCAGATTCTGGTTGTAACAGCATATTAAGTTAGTTGTTAGACTTTTAGATAGTAGGTAAGTTAACCTTGAACCTTTGGTAACCATGAATCTGAAGCCTGCAATGCCAATAAGTACATACCTATCAATAATCACCCTAAATATAAATGGACTGAATGCACCAATCAAAAGACACAGAGTCACTGAATGGATAAAAAAGCAAGACCCATCTATATGCTGCCTTCAAGAGACTCACTTTAAACCCAAAGACATACACAGACTAAAAGTAAAGGAATGGAAAAAGATATTTCATGCAAACAACAAGGAGAAAAAAGCAGGTGTTGCAGTACTTGTATCACACAAAATACACTTCAAAACGAAGAAAGTAGCAAGAGATAAAGAAGGACATTACATAATGATAAAGGGGTCAGTCCAACAAGAAGATATAACCATTATAAATATATATGGACCCAAAACAGGAGCACCAGCATATGTGAAACAAATACTAACAGAATTAAAGGAGGAAATAGACAGCAATGCATTCATTTTAGGTGACTTCAACACACCACTCACTGCAAAAGACAGATCAACCAGTCAAAAAATAAGTAAAGACACAGAGGCACTGAACAACACACTAGAACAGATGGACCTAACAGACATCTACAGAACTCTACACCCAAAAGCAGCAGGATACACATTCTTCTCAAGTGCACATGGAACATTTTCCAGAATAGACCACATACTAGGCCACAAAAAGAACCTCAGTAAATTCAAAAATATTGAAATCCTACCAACCAATTTCTCAGATCACAAAGGTGTAAAACTAGAAATAAATTTTAGAAAGAAATCAGAAAGGCTCACAAATACAGGAGACTTAACAAAATTCTCCTAATTAATCAATGGGTCAATGACCAAATCAAAACAGAAATCAAAGAATATATGGAGACTACTGACAACAGCAACACAAAGCCACAACTTCTGTGGGACGCAGCAAAGGCAGTTCTAAGAGGAAAGTATATTGCAATCCAGGCCTATTTAAAGAAGGAAGAACATTCCCAAATGAATAGTCTAAAGACACAATTACTGAAATTGGAAAAACTAGAACAAATGAGGCCCAAAGTCACCAGAAGGAGGGAAATAACAAAGATCAGAGAAGAAATAAATAAAATTGAGAAGAATAAAACAATAGAAAAAATCAATAAAACCAAGAGCTGGTTCGTTGAAAAAACAAACAAAATAGATAAACCCCTAGCCAGACTCATTAAGAGAAAAAGAGAATCTACACACATGAACAGATTCAGAAACGAGAAAGGAAAAATCACGACGGACCCCACAGAAATACAAAGAATCATTAGAGAATATTATGAGAATCTATATGCTAACAAGCTGGAAAACATAGAAGAAATGGACAACTTCTTAGAAAAATACAACCTTCCAAGACTGACCAAGCAAGAAACAGAAAAACTAACCAAACCAATCACCAGCAACGAAATTGAATCGGTAATGAAAACACTACCCAAGAACAAAACCCCCGGACCAGATGGATTCACCTCTGAATTCTACCAGACATATAGAGAAGAAATAACACCCATTCTCCTTAAAGTTTTCCAAAAAATAGAAGAGGAGGGAATACTTCCAAACTCATTCTATGAAGCCAGCATCACTCTAATACTAAAACCGGGCAAAGACCTCACCATAAAAGAAAACTATAGACCAATATCACTGATGAACATAGATGCAAAAATACTCAACAAAATATTAGCAAACCGAATTCAAAAATACATCAAGAGGATCACACACCATGATCAAGTGTGATTCATCCCAGGGATTCAAAAATGGTAAAACATTCGAAAATCCATCAACATCATCCACCACATCAACAAAAAGAAGAACAAAAACCACATGATCATCTCCATAGATGCTGAAAAAGCATTTGACAAAATTCAGCATCCATTCATGATTAAAACTCTCAACAAAATGGGTATAGATGGCAAGTACCTCAACATCATAAAGGCCATACATATATGACAAACCCACAGCTAACATCATACTTAACAGCGAGAAGCTAAAAGCTTTTCATCTAAGATCGGGAGCAAGACAGGGATGCCCACTCTCTCCACTGTTATGCAACATAGTACTGGAGGTCCTAGCCATGGCAATCACACAAAACAAAGACATACAAGGCATCCAGATTGGTAAAGAAGAAGTCAAATTGTTACTATTTGCAGATGACATGATACTGTACATAAAAACCCTAAAGACTCCACTCCAAAACTACTAGAAGTAATATCTGAATTCAGCAAATTAGCAGGATACAAAATTAATACACAGAAATTTGTTGCTTTCCTATACACTAATGATGAACTAACAGAAAGAGAAATCAGAAAAACAATTCCATTCACAATTGCATCAAAAAGAATAAAATACCTAGGAATAAACCTAACGAAGGAAGTGAAAGACCTGTACTCTGAAAACTACAAGACACTCCTAAGAGAAATTAAAGAGACACTAACAAATGGAAATCATCCCATGCTCTTGGCTAGGAAGAATAAATATTGTCAAAATGGCTATACTACCTAAAGCAATCTACAGATTCAATGCAATCCCTATCAAACTACCAACAGCTTTCTTCAATGAACTGGAACAAATAATTCGAAAATTCCTATGGAACCACAAAAGACCCCGAATAGCCAAAGTAATCCTGAGAAGGAGGAATACAACGGGACATTACGCTCCCTGACTTCAAGCTCTAGTACAAAGCCACAGTAATCAAGACAATTTGGTATTGGCACAAAAACAGACCCATAGACCAGTGGAAGAAATAGAAAATCCAAACATTAACCCAAACATATACAGTCAATTAATATTTGATAAAGGAGCCTTGGATATACAATGGGGAGATGACAGCCTCTTCAGCAGCTGGTGTTGGAAAAACTGGACAGCTACATGTAAGAGAATGAAACTGGACTACTGTCTAGCCCCATACACAAAGGTAAACTCAAGGTGGATCAAAGACCTGAATGTAAGTCATGAAACCATAAAACTCTTAGAAAAAAACATAGGCAAAAATCTCTTGGACATAAACATGAGCGACTTCTTCATGAACATATCTCCCCGGGCAAGGGAAACAAAAGCAAAAATGAACAAGTGGGACTATATCAAGCTGAAAAGCTTCTGTACAGCAAAGGACACCATCAGTAGAACAAAAAGACATCCTACAGTATGGGAGAATATATTCATAAATAACGTATCTGATAAGGGTTGACATCCAAAATATATAAAGAACTCACGCACCTTAACAAACAAAAAGCAAATAATCCAATTAAGAAATGGGCAGAGGACATGAATAGACACTTCTCTAAAGAAGAAATTCAGATGGCCACCAGGCACATGAAAAGATGCTCGACATCGCTAATTATCAGAGAAATGCAGATTAAAACCGCAATGAGATATCACCTCATACCAGTGAGGATGGCCAACATCCAAAACACAAACAACAACAAATGTTGGAGAGGATGTGGAGAAAAGGGAACCCTCCTACACTGCTGGTGGGAATGCAAATTAGTTCAACCATTGTGGAAAGCAGTATGGAGGTTCCTCAAAAAACTCAACATAGAAATACCATTTGATCCAGGAATTCCACTCCTAGGAATTTACCCTAAGAATGCAGCAGCCCAATTTGAAAAGGACAGATGCACCCCTATGTTTATCGCAGCACTATTTACAATAGCCAAGAAATGGGAGCAACCTAAGTGTCCATGAGTAGATGAATGGATAAAGAAGAAGTGGTACATATACACAATGGAATATTATTCAGCCATAGAAGAAAACAAATCCTACCATTTGCAACATGGATGGAGCTAGAGGGTATTATGCTCGGTGAAATAAGCCAAGCCGAAAAAGACAAGTATCAAATGATTTCACTCATATGTGGAGTATAAGAACAAAGAAAAAAACTGAAGGAAAAAAACAGCAGCAGACTAACAGAACCCAAGAACGGACTAATAGTTACCAAAGGGAAAGGGACTGGGGAAGATGGGTGGGAAGGGAGGGATAAGAGGGAAAAAGGGCATTACGATTAGCAGATGTAATGTTGCTGGGGCATGGGGAGGGCTGTCCAACTCAGAGAAGACAAGTAGTGATTCTATAGCATCTCACTATGCTGATGGACTGTGACTGTAATGGGGTTGGTGGGGGGGACCTGATGAAGGGGTAGTTTAATAACCATAATATTGCACATGTAATTGTAGATTAATGATACCAAAATAAATTATAAAAAAAAAGAATCTTTTTAAAAGCCCCACACGTCTAGTGCTTTTTAACTTTTGCTTGTTTTTGGCCAAGAAACAAAGAAAAACCTTGCTCATTAGACATTATGCAGAAAGACTGTTGTCTGTAAGTTCAAATTTAACTCTCAAAAATGACTAATACAGATGACATAAAAATAAAGGCATAGACTGTGAAGACAACCTAAGGAGTTTCAAAAGCATTTAAACAAAGCAGCAGCACTGCATAACTGCAAAGCCTCCCATGTGCTTACTTTCCAAGAAGATACTTGTTTTCATGGATGGTTTCTAGGATATTTGTTTAAAAGTAGTCTACAATGTGTATATTATGTAAATGTCTACAAGACAATGAAATGAGTGATCATGTATATGAAAAGGGTCCAATGGGAATATTCCTTAGGAAACTGTCACATAAATTCATAATCTGCAAGAAAATAAAAAGGTCATGATAGTCAAGAAGTTATGTTTACCTAGCTTTTCTACCTTTTGACAGTAGTACTCCAATATTCTTTCTTCACTTCATCTTCTATTTAGTAGCTGTAAACCACCTATCATGTATTTTTGAGTAAAAATTATTAGCCTTTCTTATGAAAGCAAAATTGAAAGAGAAGAGTTAAGTAGCTAATTAACAATTAAAGATAAAGGTGAAGTGGTAGATGAGAAAGAAGGGAACCTAGTCCCATTATTTCCAAATAAACAGGAGAAATACAGATGGTATAAATTCAAAAGGTTTTATGCAGGGCAGCTACTAGAGTGTAAAAAGAAAGAAATGAAAGTAATAGTGAAGATAATAGAAGTAAAAGAAAAAAAGGCCATTCGCATCCTGCATCACACTGATTAAAGAAGCCTTTAGCAATGGTATGGGCCTGTTGGGATTCCCACTCTCATTGCATGACCGGATAAGGGATGCTCTGAACTCACAGGAAGGCTACAGCAGGGGTGCATTTATGTTTGACGATGAACCAGGGTGAGGTAGAGATAGATACACTCTAAAAATATCTTCCACAGAAATACTTCCATAAGAGCTATAGACCTGTTAATATTATGCCTTCCACTCATTACGGATTGATTAAAGGGACGTAATAGCATCAAGCATAACCACGCTGTAAAACAGTATTTCTATCATCAACAGATGATGAATGACAACACTGAAATACAAATGAGAAACTGTCTCTATTGTCTCTTCAGGGTGATGAGGCCTATCATGGTTAACTGTTACTATGTATGCGTCTCCAAATATGACTAAAATGTAAATATGATTAAAACTACTAATGGTGATACTCTCTCTCACTCAAAATCCTTGGGGCCAGTAGAATTTCAGAATTTATACATACATATTTTTTAATTTTAGAAAAGTAATATACTGCATATACTATATATATGATGTGATATTCCCAGAGGTGACTAGGGAAGTACCTGAAAATCAAACACATTAATATTGCTGCAGTAAAATATAGGCATATCACATATGGGAAATATAAAGCCTATAAATAGCCTCACATAAATTCAGCTCTGGACTTGCCACCAAATTAATTAAGTTCAAGTCAGATTTTGCTGCTTGAACTAAATATATTTTACTTAATGTTATTTTATTTTAAATAGCGTAGGATTTTCCCGTTTTTAACTTTTTGGAATTCAGAATTATAGATACAGGGCTATGGACACTTATACCAGTATTTGTAAATGTTACTCTCTCAATAAATTTGCGATGATTCATGGTCACCTTTCATTAAGAAAATTTGGGGGCTTCCTAACTACCTGAAGACTAAATGACAATAGACAAAAAGTTTTTAAAAGACCTTGATATCAGTAATTGTTCTAGTGCCCAAGGATTCCTGTATGGGTTTTAAAAGGCTTAAGGTAATGGGAGGAGGACAAAATTTCTTTTGGATGTTAGAAATGCCATTATTCAATATATGAGATTTAGATTAGTCTCTCTGCCACTATCAGTGATAATTATTGCACTAATGATAACAGTAATATGGGATGTCTTGCACTGGCTGCCAGCAAAACCTGCCATTCCTTGTTTCCTCAAGATCAGGTGGAACAGCCTGAACCTGGACAGTGATGCTCAGCCCTGTGCTTGTTTCAGTAGCTATGATCTGATGTGTTGCTTACATGGACCAAATCCAATTATGTGGCACAAATGATGCTACAACTGGGTTAATCTGCCTAGTGTTACCTTCTCCGTCCTTCCTACTGACTCTTTTCTGTGCCAGCTTCCATCTCAGTAGTTGGAATCTGCTCACCTCTGCTTTCAGGGGCCTTCTCTTACTTCAAATTGGACTTCACCTTCTAACTTATATTCTCTTGTCTAGAGTAGCTAATTTTCTCTTTGAAGCTCTGTGTTGCTGAGACCCTCATTTCCTGTCACCTGTTATCAGCTTAAGGCAACGCTGGCCCCTGGCTTCCCCTGGCTCACCTCATCCTGTGCTACTGGTAGTGAAAGAAGCACTGCACTGTTACAGTTCTGAAAGAAGTCTCCCTTCTATATTTTCTCTTCTTCATACATGCCCCGTCAACTTCCTTAGTCAAATAAATGGGAAACCTTAGCCAAACATTTTTTTTAAAAAACAACATGTTATAGTAGGGAAAGAAAATAAAGGACAATTTAAAGACATCAAATATATTTAATACAACTCACTAAAACCCCATTGTTATTAACAGTATGAATTTTTAACCAAATAAATACAGAAAAATGATGGCAACAAATTAATATTATTAATTGGCAGAGTGGATTGCTTAAGATTTGAAGAAAGAGTCTCAGGAAAAAAATCAACCACCATTAAAAGAAAATGCAAAAATATTCTATAAATAATAAGATATCCTGTATTTACATAATGGCTTTCTTCCAAAAATTCATGGTGATGTATTTTTTTAAAGTGCAATTTTTTTTTTAATGAGCCAATATAGGGCAAGCACTGAATCACTCTTAAAAGTATAGGATATTTGCATACTGAAGATTACTTGGTCCTAAAAAAAAGCAGAATCTATTGAAGAACTTTTTAAAAAAAATCTGAGACAAGGATCTTAGGCTTGTTTCCATTGAAAGATCAATGTTACAATGAAAAATTTATGCTGAAATAATGACTTGGGAGTCAACAAATACTGTGCTGAAATATTTAAGTATTTTAAAAAACTATATTTTAAGAGGTAGAAAACAAGGGCAGATTGTTTTCTTAAATCTGTCAAAATTGCTTTATTTCTTTAATGGCTCTTATAATACAATACCTTTTGTTTCATAGGTCCTGGTCTTAGAGTATTTTAAATTCTAGTTGGGTAGAATTTTATAATCCCAATGTAAAGATGAAGCATCTAGTTAGGCATGTCATGGAAGTTGTGGCATATTATGAGAACAAAAGCATGGAAAAGGTTAAGTGATTTGGCCAATTTTAACTGTTAAGCTATGTAGATACCTTGTTATTATTTCACTTCAAGTCCAGTACTTTTAAGTACTACATAAATCTGTGTTCTACAACATGAAACTATATAAACTGCAAACAGGCAAAACAAGAGACTATATAGTATTTCTATGCCAGGTTTTCAATTTGTGTGTGTGTGTGTGTGTGTGTGTGTGTGTGTGTGTGCAATCTTTATTTAGGGGAAAGAAGTATCCTACCAGTGAAAATGTGAAGGATACAAAAATACTTTTTATAAATGATATAAACAATGGATAAAAAGGGAACTATTTCCATAAGGGAAGGGAGGAATATAGGGCCTTGATAAGGATGCTCTATTTCTTATTTTTGGATGAAATATGTTAAGTGAATATTATAAAATTAAAAGCATACACAAAACATTTAGGGGACAACCATGTATGGTATCTTTATCTTCTCATTTTAAAAAATTTCATTTTTAACAAAGAAAGTATGTTTGCTGAGTCCAAATTAAGCAGAGGTTATGATTTAAAATCATAAATAATACTAACATGCAATCAATCCTTTCACAAAAATATTTTCCACTTGATAGTAAATATTTCCTAGTATTTCAAAAGTCATAATCTTTTTCATAATCAAAACCAACCAACCAAAAAATGGTTTGACATTAAATGACTGATAAGAATTGGAAAACTAAGAGCTCAGAGTGAGAGACCGTACCACATAACCATTCAAGTGGTTCTGGAGAGAACAGTTTGGGCCTTAAAGTATACAGGTCTAGGGCTAAAGAAAGGAAATTTTGTTTTTCAGAGACCAAAGGATCCATCAGATATAGCTCTCATTTTGCATATGTAGTGTGAAATATTTCCTCAAGGAGAAAAGAAGCATGGAAGGACACAGCAACCGAAAAGAATGAGGCTATGGAATATAAGAAAGAAAATTACAGAAAAGTCTAAAAATGATTTACAGGCTCATGCTGAAGTGAAAAAAAGGAAATAGTGAGTATACTGGCCATGAGCAAGATTAAATTATTTACTTATTAAATTAATACAGTTACTGATATTTTCTGTTTTGTGTGCTAAGATAGCTGGGATCCCCCGCCCCCCCCCACCCCCCCACCAAAAGCATGAGTTACAGTGCAGTAGGCACTATGAGGAAGAAACAGAAGGGTTAAAGCTATGATTCTAGTGTAGACGCTGAGTTCAGTGCATCAGGTCACCTATGTTTGTACAGAACCATCTGGGAAATCTTCTGAGTGGGTGAGTGGGTATCACCTTGGGTTGTGCTGTAACACAGTGTCCATTTATGGATAGCACTTATTTATGCAACGGACTTAAGGGATGTGCCTGTCACCTCTGACCTACTTACTGTACTCTCACTCCTCCTTAGAGGTAGATGATTTGCTCTGAATAATGGGGATGTAACTCCTTATTAAGGTTAATCTTGCTTATTAGCTCCAAGTTGCTACATTCTCTAGAGTTCAAGGAATCTTTAATCCTTGTGACAAGCTTCATTTTCCTCTGGTTTTATAGCTTAAACCAGATGAGATGGTGAGGGAACAGGTAATGTAAGTATTTTATACTGGAACTATCTGTACATAATTAATTAGGAGCTAACTGCATATGTCTTTCATGTGTTTTTCATTCATTCAACACATACTATGTCTCAGAAACTATTCTAAGTGCTAGGGAAACAACAATTTAAAAAGACAGACAATCCTACCATTGTAGATTTTTTATTCCAAGTGTTAGGGGAATGAGGAAGTTTGGAGGAGACAATGAACTTATTAATATTTATTTAACCCCTTTTACATTAAAACTTATTTTATATTAATTGTGAAAACTGCCCAGCATCTTGATACTGTGATTTGTGAGCTGCTTTTCATATTGAAATATAATCTAAAGAAAGTAGTCTTTTGGGTACATGAATTATCTTGATTTAATATAAGTGCCTTTGAAACATCTGCCATAATTAGAAACAGCAAATGCTTTTCTATATTTAATCTTAGCTTCTTTTATTGCATTTTGTAAAAACCTATTTGCTCTTCTTATCATAAAAGTAACAACCATATTACAGAAATATTAGAATCTAGAAGAAAAAAGGTCCTAATCTTAGCACCTTAATACAAATACTCAGCATTTTGATGCATTTCCTCCTAATATTTTCAATGTTTAAACAACTGTATGTTTACATAGTTGCAGTCATAATATGTAACAATTCTTAGTATTTTTGTTTTCTTAAGCATTTTTCATTAGTTCATAATTTTGGTCTACTTTTAAACTTACTAGAGGCACAAATTAGCTAAAGAACCATGCACGTATTTTTCTTTCTTCCACACCACCTAAAAGCTGTAAGAATGGGAGTAAAAAGTCTATTTTAACCTTAACTAGTCTTTAAATTGAGGCCCAATACTAAAGCTTTTAAGCCTAAACAATGCTAGTTTCAAACTCTGATGCTAGACTTAAAAAAAAAAAAAGCATTATTATATATATAGCAAAATGTTGTGTTTACATTACCACAAATTTCTACTTCAGATCTGCTGTTGAATAAAATTAATGCAAAAATTAATGAGATCATTTTTCAATAATAAACATTTATTTAACAATTAGTAAAGTATCAGGTTCAAACATATAACTCAAAAGTTCAGAAAACTAAAGAATCACACTTTTAAAGTATTTATCCAAATTAAAGTTCTGCTTCTCTCATGACTCAACATCCCTGAATCACTTTTAGAAGTTATATGTAAAAGACATATCTAAAACCAAATACAGAATATACTGAATTTATATATATGCTGATTTTATTGATGGATTATGATTTTAATATATCTCTTGCATTACAAGATATAAAAGCTTCAGCTGGACCACAACTTAGTCGTGACTTTAGTGTATGGATACCTGTCTGCTATAATTGAAGAAAAGATAAATTTCTCTAATTCTATGTCTCCAAGCTTTCTACCTTAACTTTGATTGTACATTCATTTATACACAAGAAGATTTTTTTCTGTTTTGATTTTGTCTTAATAATTTCAAAGATCCACTAGAAATAAAATAGTATTTTTTAACATGACAACATGGTTTATTAAACTAACTAGCTTCAGGGATCTGGGCACTAATGAAAATGGGGAAAAGCAAGTTTTAATAGAAGAAGAGTGGTCACAACTATAATTGAGATGGGAATGCAGCAGATAGGCAGGGACTGTCTCTCTGATGAAAATATCAGCCACACAGAGTTATTTTCTGTATTCACACACCAACCAAGAAGATTCTATGAAGCTAGTTTGTATTATCAAAACTGACTATTCTTCTGTAACTACAGCAATATCGTCAGGGGCTGTTATTACTGCCAACACTACTGTCATCCTCTAAAACATTTTAAATTCACTGACATATGACAGGTTGAATGAGGCTAGGCCAAATCCAGTATTGAAAATATTGGCAACAAAAAGGCAGTGGCTTAGAGATTGGAAGACCAAGCCCAACTATTCACAATTGTGTTGAGATTCCATGTCAGTATTTTATGAATTAGAACTGGCCTAGGTGTCAATGAGTAACTTCAGACACTTGATTATTTCAGTTTTGCTTTAAAAACTTTAATGATGTTGACCTGGAAATATAACTTCAGTGGATTACTCAAAATAATGACAGAAAAGCTATACATCAAGAATAGGTGACAGAGATGAGTCAACAATATTAAACATTATTTTTCTATAAACATGTCTTAGAAGGTTAGGTATAGGGTCATTTGTTCCAGTCTTGTGTAGCACTCATCTCCATGAATATTTTGATGACAAAATAGAAAGCACATTTATTCTTTTGTGATATTAAAATTTCCAACATACTGACAGGATTACTGGCTAATGCCAAATTATAGCTATGATATTATGTGTAATTACATTTGCAACTAGCATTAACCAAGCAATTCACAATTCCCCCCAAAAGCCTAAATTTGTAAGTAAAAATTAAAGATATGAAAGGGTCAAAGAATGTGTGTTTAAAAGTATCATGAATAATATATACTTAGGACTATTTTAGTTGCTATAGAAAGGGAAGGCAGTCATATGATCTTGTTATATAATGGTACACTATGCTGTAGGGCAGTACACTTTAAGGAAATTAACAATAAAATGACTATATAAGGAAAAGGTGATTTTTAATTGATTATCTCAGAATTATGAAGAGCAGCAGAAAATAGCAATGAGAAGTGAATTATATAGAACCCATAGTAAACACTGGCACACTCCATGTATTTTGAGCAATCTGCTAGTGTCCAAACAGAAGGCTAGTAAAGTACTAAGCCAGCTTGACACACCTGTAAAGAAGCTCCCACTGGAGACTCAGGTAAGTCAGTATACAAGCTTAGAATCTGATCCGAGTTACTGGAATCACAACCCTGAGCAAATATGTCATCCAATCACAAGCAGTCATAAAACTAGAAAGAACCCTAGGAATCACTTGGAAAAATAGGCTTGCTCACTGTTAAGAAAACAAACTCTCGTGCTAGTAAAATAGTTGAGAGTAACATTTAAGGTTTCAAGCTCTAAAGTACCCAATCTGAAAGACGATACCCAAATCTATAAAAATTTGCTTCCTATAAACAACTAACTCAATAGGATAGAAACTGACCTTGACCAAGACTAGGATACTAGAATTCTACAGGCTTTTGCTAAACAGGTGTTTTTGGCATGTGATAATCTACATTCCACATGTCAGAATACATTAATTACATCTAAATATTGGTGTAGAATCACAGTTCTATAATATGCAAAAAGAAAAAAGTGGGGCTGTAACTGAATCATGTTCTGATGGTCTATACAAGATTATATTAAAAATAAGCTCAAGGCATCTTTTCTCATGCTATAAAAGTTACACATTTCAGAGGCTTATTCTCCATAAATGCTTTAGAATAAACTAGTTTTATACAATCCTATTCCTCTCAACTTGAGTCAGAATACCTTCTTTTTTTATTTTGAACTTGAGTACTGAGTGATTCTCTCTTGTCCTTGTATCTCAAGTGCTCCATTCATAACATGGACTCTACATCTAGTTTTTGAACCCCTATATTTTGAACCACAGCCTCATATTCAGTATAAGAAATATCCAAAATTATATCCTTAATAGAATATCCTAGTCCATAGAACAGAAAATAAAAAATCTATTTTTATGTGTACAGCCATTCACTGACTTCCATTTCTAAAGCCCAAAAAGTTTAGGTCTTATTTCTCTGAGGAAGTAGATTGGTTGTCTGTTCCCAAAGAAATCATTAGTTATCTGCATATACACATTTTTAAGGGTCTGACCACCTTGTGGCTACCAAATGATGCATCAAGTTAGTTAGGGGCCCCAAGACTCCAATGCCCAGTAACAAGACTACTCAAGATGCCAATAAAATAACCATTCCAACAACACAGGAAAAGATTTATATTTTCATTGAAGTGTAGTATCAGATTGAACAAAAGACACACTATTAAGAGATCTCTACAGCTTACAAGATAATTCTGTGCCTTTTATCTGACAATGGGCTAGACAGCAATTAGTCTGAGGAACTTCAAATTTAAGTACAGATGTCAGCAAAGTTTTTGACTGTAAAGGGTTAGATAGTAAATATTTTACGTTGTGCAGGCCACTTACATTCTCTGTTGCATATCCTTTTTTGTTAATTTACTTCTTCAACCCTTTAAAAATTTAAGACATTTTTAGCTTAAGGGCCATATAAAAACAGGCTTCAGGCCAGATTTAGCCGGTGGGCAGTATTTTGCTAATCCCTAGTACAGAATTACTCGCCTCTTGCCTCTAATAGACTTGAGAAATAGAGAGGAGGGATAGAATGTATTTTATTCACTTTAATCACTGTCTAGTACAGTGAGTGGCACATAGCAGCCATTCAAAGACAATTTGATTAATGAACAAATAAATGAGTGAATGCATGAATAAATGCTAGCAGTCCAGCAGCAGAATTATACCTTACAGTGTTAGTTATCTGTACTGCTCACCAATAGCTGGTTCTTCTCTCTGAGGAATGTGGAAGACTAACTTCTTGGCCTCTGTGATTGGATGTGTGACTTCTGGGCTGGAACACTTAATTGTAGATGCAAGACCTTCCAGGGCTCTCTTTTTTTTTCTTTCTATCCAGTGTGATGATCAGCAATGATTGAAATGGTGGCTGCTCCATACTGTCCCTAAGGGACTATTGTAAGCAGAGACACGTCTGACCATGATGGACATGAGAGTAGAATGAGAAATAAACCTTTGCTGCTTTAAACCACTGAGGTTTTGTGGTTGTTTCTCATCATCTCTTAATATAGCCTACCCTGACTGATACACTACCAATCATACTCTCATCTTCAGGCTACATGCAACCTATTTTAAAACTCACACCCAGCTGTAGTACAAAGCAGAGAGACAAAAGCATTTTTATCACTGCTAAAAAATCAAGTTTTCAAAGTAGTTTCTAAGAGTGGTCTGGGTAAATCACCAATTATCTCATTTTTGTGACCTGTTTTCCTAACTAAGACAGGATAATCAGGGTAATATTTATGTTCTAAGACCACAAACTTAGGGCAAATTAAGAAAACAACTCTACAGATGTTATTTACAATTGACTAAATTGGCTAATTACTAGTGGTTCCTAATTTCTTGCAAACTAGTTAATTTGATCATTAATACATTCACGTAGCAACTGAATACAAAACTGGATACTCTTCATATGTATTTAATTCTAACAATACAGATTGCTATTTTCTAAAATTTCTATAGAGAAATTGTACATATAAAATAAGCCTAATCAATTACTAATCATGAGAAAACCTATAGATTCAGAAACACTTATGAGATTAGTCAATTGTAATGTACAAATAATAGATACTGATTCAAAGAAGCAACTGTAAGCACACACACACACACACACACACACACACACACATACACACAAATCCAAACGTACAATATAATTGAAAAATCTGAAAACTGACCCACGTTTGATGATAGTTAAGGACTATTTCTAATTTTTTAAAGTGTGACAATGGCATTGTGGATATTTTTAAATTATGTTTTAGACACAGAAATATTTATAGATGAAAAAAGTTCCAGTAGCTGATGTTATAACACTTTCAGGATAGTTATTTCTATTTCTTTTAGCCTAGTCTAGTGTTATAGGAGAGAAAAGTAATGGGAAAGAGATCAGACAAGAAAAAGGTATAATGGGCAGAGTTCTAGACACTTATTTTAATTTTAAATAGAGTAAATCAGTTTTTACCTTTAGCAAAACCAACCAACCAACCTGATTAAATACAGTTCATCCCAGTTTGCCCTTTAGCCCTGCCATCTTTGGCCATTCCTTGACATGTAAACCCCTCTTTTAGAGTCATCTACAGTCTTCCTTAGTTGCTTCATTCTACTCTGGACTCTTCCTCCTTAAGCCATGTTTCATACAATCCCTTCCTACAATGCTTTTCTTCTATTCTTTTTATTTTTGTTTAATTGAGTATAGTTGATACACAGTATTATATTGGTTTCAAGTATACAACACAGTGATTCAACAGTTACAACACATTATTAGATTCTCACCTGAAGTTGCACAGTTACTGTCAATGTAGAAAGATTGACTATACTCTCCATGCTGCACTTCCATCCACGTGACCAACTTACATCATGATCAAGATTTCTGTGCCCCTTTATCCCACTCACCTACTCCACCCACCTACCCCAGCCCCTCCCCCATGGTAGCCACCAGTCACTTCTCAGTGTCTGTAAGTGTACTGCTGTTTTGTTCATTTTCTGTTTTGTTTTTATATTCCACATGTTAAGTGAAATCATATGGTATTTGTCTTTCTCTGCCTGGCTTATTTCACAAAGCTTTTCTACTGCACTTCTATTACTGCTACTATAATTACTAATTAACAATTGACAATCCCCTAGGCCTTGTCATCTTCAAAAAATGTTCCGTCTAGAGACCTATTCACTTAATAGAAACCCAGAGGACACCTCTGGTGGCCCTCTCTTGAGGAGGAAGCCTTTAGTCTCCTACCACCTTTGAAGGACACTGTAATAGAGCCTGGTGGAAGTAAGTCAGCATTCTTTTACCCACTCATGATCATTTCCAAATCATTACTGCCATATCCTAATGTAAAAAATTCTCTTTCTTTGAGATTTATTATTTTCCAGTTATATGCACTACTGTTTTTAAAAGGTAATATAACTGTTAAATTGTTTAATTAGAAAGCTCACATTATTTTTTTCCCCCTCATCTTCAATATTCAGTGGAAGTCCAATAAACACCAAGTAAATACTACAGAGGTTTACAAAGGAGAAAGGAAGCAACCAAAAGAAAAAAAAAAGATACACACAAATTACAAATACAAATGGTCCTTTTGACATAGAGAGACTTGATGAAGGTAAGCCAAGTAAGCAGTTATCGTTGCCTTGCAGAAGAAAAACAGCAAGACTGATTGTGGAAGGGAAGAAACACGAACTGGGAGAAGTGGAAGCAAGAACACTTAGGGCAGTGGTTTATTGTTTCCCAAATGCAAAAGCTTTATTTACTTTTTCTGATTAGAAAAATCATAACTACTCACTGCAAAAAAAAAATTCATAGAAGGAAAAAAATTATCTGGTATTTTGCAAACCAAAAATAACTAGGATCAATAATTCTAGGCAAACAGAATCAGACTATATATTGTATGCTATTTTACCTGTTGTTTTGTAAATAAAGCACACTTCCACATCAGTAGCATAGGTCTATATAACAGTAGTTAATATAACTGTCTCTGAAATCAGGCTTCCTGAGTATATAACCTAGCTTTACTTTTTTTTCTTAATTTTTAATTTTTTATTGTAGCTGATATACAATATTATATTGGTTTCAAGTATACAATATGGTATTTCAGCAGTTACACACATTATTAAGTCCTTACCCCAATTAGAGCAGTTATTCTGTCAACACAGAAATATGTTATAGAACTACTGACTATATTTTCCATGCTGCACTGCTATGCCCATGAACAATTTATATTATGATTGAGATTTTTGTGCCTCTTTATCCCCCTCACCCACCTGACCCATTCCAACCCCTCCCTGATGTTAAGCACCTCTAGCTTTACTTTTAACAGTTGTGACCTTGGGCAAATTATTTTTCTTCACCTAAGGTAAAGTCCTTTATTTATTTATTTTGTTTTATTAAGACCATTGAAATGGTGATAAAAATAGTACCTATCTCATGGGGTCAATATGAAGATACAATGAGATACATTACACGGTAGTTGCTAAGAAAAGAACTTACAATATTAAGTGTGAGTTCTTGATAACCATGAGTAATTTTACTTCAAAACATGACATTTTTATAGTAATTCATCATTATTATGAGTTAATGTATGTATGTATTATAAAATGATTACCACAATAACTTTAGTTAACATCTATCATCTCACATTATTATTTGTTTTCTTATGAGAACTTTTAAGATCTCTCTTAGCAATATTCATATATATACAATATGGTATTATTAACTATATTCACCATGCTGTACATTACATCGCAAGAATTTATTTATAATGTAAGTTTGTAACTTTTGAACACCTTCACCCATTTCACTGCCTCCCTCCATGGTCACCCCACTGCATCTGGCAACCCCAATCTGTTCTCTGTATCTATGAATATGCTTTTGTTAGATTTTACATATAAGGGAGATCATAGAGTATTTGTCTTTCTTTGACTTATTTCACTTAGCATAATGCCATCAAGGACCACTCATGTCATTGCAAATGATAGGATTTCCTTCTTTTTAAAGGCTGAATAGTACACACACACACACACACACACACACACACACACACACACACACACATAAAATACATTTTCTTTATCCATGTATCCATTCATCTGTCAATGGACACTTAGGTTGACTCCAAATCTTGGCTATTGTAATAATGCCTACATGTCATTTTTAATGGCTACACAGTATACCATTATAAGAACATTATATATTTAAATTGTCTTCTATTAATAGACATTTGTTTCCACTGAGGCAATGATTTTAAAAGAAATAACAAGGAAGGAAGAGGGACAGGAAAATCATTTACACAATTTTAATTTGATTCACAAAAACCAATTGTAACACTGAATTTTAACATTAACCTCAAAACCACCAATTTTAGCAATGTGTCCTACCTTTTTCAAGAGTTTTTTTGTACATTAAGAGAAAAGGTTTAATGGACAGTCTGACTTACCTGCATCATCCCTCCCTAACAACAACAAAAAAACACAAACAGTAAATCTAAAATTAAGATAACAGTGACCTTTTTCTCCTCTAAACTGACTTCATCACCACAGTAGGGGGCTTGATCTGATCTATCTTTTGCCATACAGTAACAAAAAATCATTAGTGAGACTCTCACACTTCTAAGAAGTAAACTCTTTAAATCAAATCAGGTACTAAAAGACTATTTGTGAGGATTCTTGGCCAGTTCTATGTGAGGGGTCTAAGGCTTGGGTTTGCAAAGAAACCCAGATGGAATACTCACTCTGTCAATCACTTCATCATATATGCCACTTCTGTCAAAAGGGTAAACTTTAGAGCTCCATATGTGTACTCCAAAACACTTAAAAAACAATGAAAATTTTTATTTCTCAAACAAATCACTGTGGTTTATAAAGATTAAAGAATCTGTACATAAACATTTACCACTGGTGAAAAGAAACACTACCCCAGTCAGAATTAACTGATGAAGCTTTCATGGGACATGAAAATTTGGATTGATAAAACTTTTGAGTAAATAAATAAATGTGACACATTCCTAATACAAGAGCCAGTCATGGAAAGTAATCATTTCTTGTCAGGGGCAAACAAGTGCCATTTTATTTAGTTTTCATACAACTAATTCATGTGTCCCCTAAAGAATGAAAGTGGTATGCAATATGTTATATCTAAAAGCATTTAACTTAGCACTCAATCAAACCCTTGGTTGGTACGTAGATTATATTCCCAGAAAAAAATAATGCTAAGCCTTAATAAAAGAAAAGAGTTAGTATTTTTCTTCATGCTGTGTAACATACATACTTGGAAAAGTATTTTTTAGATAGAGAGCAAACCGTGTTGATAGTTTCTAAAATAAAAATGTTATGTTTAAAAGACTAAAGCTTGCATTTTGGCCCATACATTTTAAAAAATTGTTTGATTCCTGGTAAAACAGAAATCTGTTTTGCATCTAAAAACATATTATCCTGAAGGATAACACTGTTTGAGATGGTATAACATAGTAAACTTACTTTTAATTAAATGATGATACCTTATTACTATGCAGATTTCAGGTAACTAAATATGTTTACATACTGCCATTACCTAAAGGTGTTTCTTACTTGAATTTCAGTAGGTCTCAAGACATTATGTCTACTAGAATAAATGCTACTATTATATTGGATAGTATAAGCAGGATAGGACTTATCTTTGAAGTAGCATAACGATGTCTTTAGGTGAGTGAACACTGGTACATGTTGATTTAAACAAGGAGTACAGATATGTCCATTTAGTTATGATTTCCCTCAGAAGATAACAACATAAAAATATTTTGTAAAAATGTACTATCCTATGAACTTTTAACTCTCTCTTCATATAATCTTTCAGATTTAGTAATAAAACTCACCATGAACATTTAAAAACAAAACTTAATGACTACAAAAGTGGTAAATTTTTATTCAATTAAAAAAATGTATCCAACATAACATTTTCTAGAAAAATTTGTAGCAGAAAACAATGAGCTTCATTCTTCGAAAGTGTTGAAAACAGAATGCATTATGTATGATAACAGAGGGTAGCCTGAAAGCACTCACGGAGAAAAATGGCTAATGCTAAATAATCAGAGAAGAAATACCTCAGATCCTCTTTAATGATGAGATCCCCTAACAGGTAGAAACATTTGAGCATGTATGTTAGCTACAACACCAGAAAGCACTAAGAGACCTCAGTTTTTGTCACAACGTCTATAATATTATATAAATGACACAACTGAATAAACTTGGACAAGTCACCTCTCTTTACATGTCAGTTTCCTCATCTCAAAAAGAAGTAGATGAATAGTACCTATTTTATTGGATTATTCAGAGGATTAAGTGAGAATATAAAGTGATTTAGCACAGTGTTTGCCTCAATAATTGCAACCCTCTGGTAACTATTCACATGTTTACTTGCATATATACATAAACCCATATTTACCTGTACACAGATGTATATACACAAACAGAAAAAAATACATTGCACCTATGAGGCTAGTATTAGTGATTTTAACTTTAAATGAAAATGGTTCTCAGTATTTTAACATATATGTCTGTTGTTTAATAATTTGCTTAGAATTATTATCAATTTATATTAGAGTTAACCTTTACACTTACATTTTAAAGGACTGTTGTGTAAACAAAATAGTATTAAGATCTTCATTAATGTTATTTCTGTATTTCCAAATTCACATTAGTAAAGTTGCCAGACTTTTATAATTCTAACAATCTAGACCATGCTGGTACATTCAGAGGAATGGCATGAAGTTTAATAATGAAATAAAAAATTTTCCAAAATATACTGTGGACATGATAGTGAAATGTGAGTTGGAGATAAGGTCCCTCAAAAATTCATACATTGTATCCTACCAATTTCTGTAGCAAAGAATCTTTGTCTCCCCATGATAAAAACAGAATGGTCACTTTGCCTGAGGGATTGAGGGAATTTTTTTCCCCCCCCAGGGGCTCTCTAAATGATTTAAGTTTAAACAATTGAGGTGGTATTTTTGGATTAATACAATTGAGATTACTTCTTTGTCCTATTAATAGCAAACATACTACAAATACTAAATTACTGAAAAGGATATTATACATAACAACACAGAGAAGCACCAATTTAATAATCTAACCCCTCAAGTAAACTGCTAAATTTATATAGAGCTAGGTCTTTAGGGGACTGTCACATGCTTTTGTACTTTGATCTTATTTAGCATTTTATTATTTAATTAATGAAGACACTGAAAAGATAAGGAAAAAATAGGTTAGCAAAATGTTGTATAAATAGGAACTGCCTGATGTTCCCCACAAGCTACTTCTTACCCAGCATTGTGACATACACTAAACACAGTAACAAACTATAAGGTGACATTTATGTAAATGTTAAATCCAGAAAAAAGCATTGGCTGGATGATCATTTACAATGAGCTATTAGAAAGGCTCCTGTCACTAAGGAAAAAAACACTAGCAATAATGGGTTAGTAAATAAATTATGGTTTTTCCATTTAGTAGAATTCTATTTTGTATTTTTAAATTGTATTGATGAGTATGTATTGACATGGAAATATATACGTGATGTTTCAAATGAGAAAAAGGTTGTGTAACAGTATGCACATTTTAACCCATTAAAAAATTAAAATTTAAAGTAGACATAGATAAATCTCTCTTTCTGTGTCTCTCACTTCTTCCCATCCTCTGATTTCTCTATGTATATACAGGTATATCTCAGAGTTACTGAGCTTGGTTCTGAGATAGCTGAGGACAGGGCCTGGCCCTTCCTATAAAAATCAGATTCAGGTTATGCAGAGAAAGGACTGAACACAGTGGGGTCCCTCACCCTAACTGAAAAACAATGCTCCATGACTATTTCCATAAAAAAGTCTGTGCCATCTTACAGGAATGCAGAAAGCAGGATGTTACTTAGAGAAAGAATTTGCTGCTAATAGCTACAGAGACCTGGCCAAACTAGTCTGCACCAATGGACTCCAGCGCTGACTTTCACCAACTTTTTCCCTCATTATAATACATTCTAATACTAAAAATCACACCCAGGGGCGAGATTTCACATGCTAATGACACATGCAATAGATGAGGAAGCACATTCTGACAAATGGGCCTGTGCATCCTAATTCCTGAAATTCTACACCTATACATGCTTAGATGGCATCCTTTTCCCAGCGCTATTTTGTTAGAACTTTTCCCCAACCCCTCTTGGAAAGCCAGCCAGGGGATTCTCCCCTTTGCGTTGTCTCCCTTGTGTGCAAGCATAAGCCCCAATAAAGCCTTGTCAAAGCCAAATGTTGAATCTGACACTAATTCTTCTAGTGTGCAAAACTCAAGGACCCTAGGTGGGTAACACTTCCACCACAAGAGAGCAAATATGAAAATAAAGCAAGTCAAGAGAATTTTTTCATTTCCCAATGTATAGAAAGTTATGTTTAAACTATACTGTAGTTTATTAATTGTGCAAAAGTATTATGTCTTAAAAAATTTATGTACCTTAATTTAAAAAATGTTTTATTGCTAAAAATGCTAACCACCATCTGAGCTTTCAGTGAGTCATTATCTTTTGTTGGTTAAAGTACATGCCTTGTTGTTGGTGGCTGCTGGATGGCCAGGGTGGTGGTTACTGAAGGCTGGCATAGCTGTGGCAATTTTTTACAAGACACAATGAAGTTTGCAGGGTGACTCTTTCATCAATGGTTTCTGTGTAGCAGGTGATGCTGTTTGACAGGATTTAACCCACAGTAGAACACCTTTCAAAATTGGAGTCAATCCTCTCAGCACTCCCTCTGCTTTATCAACTAAGTTTATGCAATATTCTAAATCCATTGTCATCTCAACAACCTTCACAGCATCTTCACCTAGAGCTGATTCCACCTCAATAAAACACTTTGCCCATCCAAAAAAACAATCCCTCATCCATTCAACTTTTATCATGAGATTGTAGCAATTCAGTCACATCTTCAGGTTCCATTCCTAATTCTAGCTCTCTTGCTATTTCCACTATCTGCAGTTATGTCCTCCACTGGTGTCTTGAGCTCTTCAAAGTCATCCATGAAGGTTGGAATCAACTTCCCCCAAAATCCTGTGAATTTTGATACTTTGACCTATTCCCATGAATCACGAATTTCTTAATGGCATCTAGAATAGTGAATTCTTTCCAGAAGGTTTTCAAGTTACTCTGCTCAGATCCATCTGAGGAATTACTGTCTAGAGCAGCTACAGCTTTATGAAATATATTTCTTCAATAATAATGTATGAAAGGCAAAATTACCTCTTGATCCATGGGCTGCAGAATGGATGTTGTGTTAGCAGACATTAAAACATGAATCTTGTTGTACATCATCAGATTTCTTTAGTGACCAGGTTCACTGTCAATGAGCAGTAATATTTTTAAAGAAATCATTCTTCTGAACAGTAGGTCTCAACAGTGGGCTTAAGATACTCAATAAACTATGTTGTATATAGATGTGCCATCATCCAGGCTTTGTTGTTCCATTTATAGAGCACAGGCAGAGTAGATAGCATAATTCTTAAGGGCCAGAAAATTAATGGTCAATGAACACTGGCTTCAGCTTAAAGCAACCAGTGACAGCCTCTAACAAAAGTGTCAGGCAGTCTGTCCTTCGAAGCTTTGAAGTCAGATATTGACTCCTCCCTAGCTATGAAAGTCCCAGACGGCATCTTTTCCAACAGAAGCCTGTCTCCTCTACCCTGAAAATCTGTCATTTAGTGTAGCTACCTTAATTAATGAGCTTATCTAGATCTGGACAACCTGCTGCTTCATCTTGTACTTTTATGTTATGGAGATGGTTTCTTTGCTTAATCCTTATGAACAAACTTCTTCTAAGTTCCAATTTTTCTTCTGAAACTTCTTCACCTCCCTCAGCCTTCCCAGAATTGAAAAGGGTTAGGGCCTTGCTCTGATTAGGCTTTGGCTTAAGGGAATGTTGGGGCTAGTCTGACCTATCCAGACCACTCAAAAGTTCTCCATATCAGTAATAAGACTGTTTTGCTTTCTTATCACTCATGTATTCATTGGAGTAGCACTTTTAATTTCCTTCATTAACTTTTCCTTTGCATTCACAACTTGGCTAATGGTTTGATGTAAAAGACCTAGCTTTCAGACTATCTTGGTTTTCAACATGCCTTCTTCAGTTAGCTTAAACATTGCTAGCTTTCATTGAGACTCTTCCTTTCATTTGAACACTGAGAGGCCATTGTAGGGTTATTAACTGGCCTAATTTCAATATTCTAGTTTGAGGGAATAGGAACAGCCAAGGAGAGGGAGAGATGTGGGGTAACAGTTGGTTGGTGGAAAAGACCTATAACACACACAACCTTTATTGACTAAATTCCTTATCTCTTATGGGAGTGGTTCATGATGCCCCAATTATAATAGTAATATCAAAGATCACTGATAACATAATAAGTATGTGATATGGTAAGAATAACAAGTAAAACAATAAAAAATTTTAAAACATTGTGAAAATTACCAACATATGACACAGAGACACAAAGTGAGCAAATGCTATTGGGAAAATGGTGCCGAAAGACATGTTCAGTTTAAGATTGCCACAAACTTTCACTTTGTAAAATACACAATATCTGCAAAGCACAATAGTGGGAAGCACAATACAATAAGGTATGGCTGTGCACAGAGAGTAAGAAAAAGTATGAAGAGGAAAACATGAATGCTAACAGTGGATATGTATGAACAGTGGCACTGCACATTTTGAAACTTTTCTCCCATTTATCCATACATTATATTTTTTCAAAAGAACATACACTGTTTCTGCAACATTTAAAAACCTTCATTAGCTGAAAAATTGGGTTGTAGTCTAAGTGTTAAATCTCTGCGATATTTCCTTTTACTTATTAAAGTTAATAACACATCACTTAAAATTATAATCAGGGAGTGCAAAGCTTTCTTATAAATGACCTCAAAGGTCACATTTTAAAGAAAAGAAACGAATAACTCTATTAGTAAAATTAGATGAAGAATCAACATGGCACAGATAGCAATGATATAGTAAAAAGAGAAATAAGGTACCCAGAAAGTGCTAATTACTTACAATCATCACTCATCATTCCTCATTTAAAATGGTCCCTGAAGCATAAAAACAATAAAAAGAGAACCTATCAATACACTGTCAGTGGGAATATTTGATAAATGAACAAATATTGCAATATACAACCATATCAGACTTTCTCTAAACAGAAGTTAACTGTTAGAAGTGTTCTACAAACTAGTATGTAAAGAACTCTTGGACTCAAAAGATATGGGTGCTGTGTTCACAAACAGCATCACTATGAAATAACTAATCCAAGATCTTTGCTTCTGTTCTTTCAATAAATTCTCTCCTTAGTACAATCCTAGAAACAAAGTGGAGTCAGGTCAATACCCACCAAGGAATTTTCTTAAGCTCAACTGAACACGCAGATTCACAGAACAACCATAGGCTACCCAGGGTACCAGTCTACCCAGAATGTTACAGGCAAGGACCAATGCTTTGAGAGCAGGACAATGTCAGCTGTTCCTCTTCTTCAGTAGTCCTTGCAGCAGTCCATGTAGTGGTTCGTATAGCCGCCTGGCAGCTCTCTTTTCTGGCATTCTAAATCATGGCTGTGGTGCAAGATGGGATTCACATCAAGCAGATGAGGGAACTGCACTGACTTAGAGACCTCCTGCTCCACCTGGAGTCAATGTATCTTGTAACAACTCTATAGGCATAGCTTCAAGGATCCCTTCAAGGGACATGTCCATTTATAATAATCATCATATATAGGGAAACCCAAAGATACAGCTTCCTGACAAGTATTTATAGTGCTATCAGTGCAGATGAAGTTTATCAATTAGAGGTTATTTTTACCATAAGCAACATTGTCTAGTGACACAACTGATATACTAGCTTTATCAGGTTACCAAGGTAACAGAGCTAGAGAGTTAACAGAAAGTCAAACTCTCATGCTGAAGGGGAAAAGGTTTTGTTAAACCTTTGCCCATACAGGGAAAATGCTTTTTTATAGTACTGGTGAGAGATCAGAGTTAAAAATGAACATTCAGTTATGAAATTTTAAAAGTTAGCTTTGGGGGACAGGGAGATGTTGGAAGTAGTGGGTAGTGTAAGATAGGATAAAGAAATTGAATGAAAATATTTTGTAACCCTAAACATAATCCTATTTTCAGTTAAGAGCTAAATAAACAGAATCTAAAGTCAGTGTTTTTATTTTATAGGCAAGTAGACAGAGTAAGATCCTAAACTATGTTTACTTAAGTAACAAGTCATCTGGAATGAATCTATAGAATAAAGATTCATTTCTTGAGTCTGGGAGGTATCAGAACTTTAGAAAATTTATTTATGTCTTTGCAAGTGACAAAAGATGTTCACTGAATAGCTGAAGATTCTACCTTGCTCTATGTCTAACAATTTATCAAGAAAATCAAATATAACAAAAATATCTAACAAATACTGAATGGCTCTAAACTGGAGTTCAAAATACTTCTTTGACGTAGGTATAGTTAAAGCTCATAGACATTTGAATGTCTAGCATAGTGTCTGGTTCACAGTAAGAGCTCAATAAATAACTGAATTAATTAATAGAGTATACCTTTTGCATTCTATTTTGCAGTTATTATGAAGGGTCAAAAGTTCTGTCAACATTAACATTAGTGTTTCTTAGCATTAACCAGCATTAACCCTAGCTTTACAGCTATTCTTAACTCTACAATCAGTTCCACAAACACTCATTAAGCACTTTTATATGCCATGAGCTATGCTAGGTGCTGGGACCACCATCTTTGCTATTTTCATATAAAATTCTAATATGCCAAAGAGCAAAAAACTGGATGGTGCCACAGGTGCACTGAAGAAGGACAAAAGAGGTCTGACAGGATGTCTATGCCAAATCTTAAATGATAAGTAAGAACGAAACAAGCACAGATAAGGGCATTCTTTATTGAATAGTTTGAGCATCGGCCTAGAGGTGAGAAAAAACATAGTATGCAAGGTAGATCTAAGAACAGTTTAGTATTGCTGAAGGAAATATTAAATACTCAAATGAGGACCTAGTGAGAAATGAAGCTTCATCATGAGATGAACATAAAATATTTACCTATTAACACATAGCATTTAAAATTAGTAAATGTGTGTAAATCTACCAAGTTAATACCACAAATGTGTCTTGGCCCCTCCCCACCGCCAAAGCTTTAACAACAGCCTCTGCTTAATTTTGGAACATACAAATTAACAGATATGTTTTGTTAACCATACATCAACTCAATTCTAATTTCATCTCTTTAGCTTTGCTTTGTATATATTCCAGGAAACGTGCATAAATAGACAATTTTCCTAAGTTTAAGGAACTCACAGAAGGCTCAGAGTTTAGTGTTTTCTACTGAAAAAGTCTGTAACTCACAGAATATTCAAATTTAGCACCTTTTTTGTGACATTCTTGTTCCCTGCTTTCCATGTCTCTGGTTTCACTAATAGGCAGTCACTAACTTTAATACATTCAACTTTGGAAAAATTCGTATTTTATCACATTATACTGTGATATCCCTATGTTAATTCCCTTTTCTGAGATTGGTTTTTCCTACTTTTTTTTGTTGAGGGATGATTTTAAATACTCATGACAATGCTTCTAAGTTGTTACTGTTAAAGCAAACATTCTGGGTTCAACCATAAGGCAGAGAATGCTCACAGGCTAGGAAACACAGAAGAACCTCACAAACTCATAGGTTTGCTTTTCTTAACTAATAGCTAGAACCTCTGGTTCACACAGCCTACTGGTTCTGCTTCCTTCAAAGTTACTCTCACTTCTCTCTTCTCCCCCTTCTTACTTAACAGTGCTGGGGAATACTAGACTATCTGAAGATAGGAAAGCCTCATCTTGAAGGCCTATGTGGCTGGAAACAGGCCTGCTAGACCATTCCTGGTTCATGCTCCAGAAAAGAGCAAAGATGTTTGACTCTTCTCTTATTCTGCTCTGAGCAGGTGAGGCTTACACATGTAAAAATTGGGGATGAAGTTGGGAGCTATCTAACCTCAAATCTTCCTTTTGGAAAATGGTGATGCCTAAATTTATTTTCTCAGATGCTGTGCAACTCCATTTTTCAGACTCCAAACCAGTGGACAATATAATCTGCCTACTGGGTTGTGCGGCCTGAGCAGAGGCTGAAACAAGCAGGGACCACAATTTTAGCTATCATGAAGTGACCATAATATACTTCAGCTTTCAAGTATCTCATGAGAAATATATTAATATAAAAGTAGTGGGCTATTTAAGAATAAACTGCTGTCAATACTGTAAATATAGTGGGTCCTTGAACAATACACAAATACCCACGTATATTTTCGACTCCCCAAAAACTTGACTATTAATAGTCTATTGACCAGAAGCCTTACTGATAACATAAACAGTTAACACATACTTTGTATGTGTATTATCTACTGTATTTTTAGAATAAAGCTAGAGAAAAGAAAGTTTTTTTTTTCAAATTGTCAGAAATCTCCTAAACATTTCCTAATATATTTGATAAAAAAAAATATCAATGGTAAGTGGACCTGTGCAGTTCAAACTCATGCTGCAAGGGTCAACTGTATCCTGTTTTTCACACATAAATGACTAAAAAACTAAAGGAAAGAAAGAAGGAAGGAACCATGAGGGGACATATAAAGCCTCCAATTATTTGTCAGATAGGTATCTAAAAGTTATTGTCGCTTTGTTTGTCACTAAGTAAGAAAAGGAGTGTGATTTAAGCTGTGAGGCTCGACAGGACCTATATAAAATGGCTAGGAATGCGCAGGGTTCAGGCTGGGGGCATTATCTAGCATCAGAGAAAGGTGAGTAGAAACCAGATTAGGATGTCTAAGGAGATATGAATCAGAACGTAGGTTGATTCAGGGTAGAACCAACTTCTAAAGGATCTTACTTGTAGGAGGAGCAATTTAGGAGGAATCTTTGTGTAGTGGTGACACTTGAAAGCAAGCGCTAGGAGCAGTAAGTTTCCCTGAGATCTACTCTATATAGACAGAGCCAGAGGCATACAGATTTTCTAAGGGGCTGCAGTCTTGAGATCCCAGGAAAAAGCTTACTAGCACTAGACAAATTATCAAGTCTTCAGTCTGACTAAATATGGTGGTAGTAGTGGGAGATGGTTATACCTCACTGGCATTTAAAGCACTTATGGACACAATCTAGGTATCTGGATACTGGGCTAAAACCAGAACAATTAATCTTCATGCAAAAATGAGATCACTAAAACCCTGGCTCAGGAACTGGGTTGGGTCGGTAGGATCTGTAGGTCAAAAGTCTTAAACTTTGGTAAACAAGAAAGTGGCAATAGTGAAACTGACTTATTCATAGGGTTTTTTTTTCAGGATGTGTAAATTGTACAATGGTGACAAAAGGTGCCATTAGAGAGGCCCCCATCAAGATCACCAACTTTTTTTCTTCTTAATAAGTGAGTCCTTGTTCACACATAGGCAATGTCACCAAAACATGCATCAGTACAGGAATCAGCAAACTACGCCCATCATCGGTTTTTGTAAAAAATGTTGTACTGGAACACAGGCATGCCCATTCATTTATGTAATGCCAATGGCTGGTTTTATGCTCCAAAAAAAAAGGTGAGTCTGTCTGTAAAGCAAAAAGGGCCATCCTATCTGGTCCTTTATAAAAAAAAGTGTGTTGACATCGGGCATTAGGGTAATACAATCTAGAAGGAATCCTAAGGGAATCCCCAACTTCCATCCCTGCCATTTACTTTACTTCTACTTCTCAGGTAAAATAAATTGTGGATGTTTTTCAAAGGCAAGATTTAGACTATAACAGAGACAAGAAGGGCATAAGGGCCCTAAAACTTTAGGAAATGCAAATTCAAAACAATTGAAGAACAACAAATTCTGAAGAAATCAAAGCAACCCTGGTATTCAATCTATACACAATTCCTTTTTTTTAATATAATTTATTTTGGTATTATTAATCAACAATTACATGTGCAATATTATGGTTATTAAACTACCCCTTCATCAGTTCCCCCCCACCAACCCCATTAAAATCACTGTACTTCAGCGTAGTGAGATGCTATAGAATCACTACTTGTCTTCTCTGAGTTGTAAAACCCACCCCGTGGCTCCCCCAACATTACGTCTGCTAATCGTAATGCCCCTTTTCCCTCTTATGCCTTCCTTCCCACCCATCTTCCCCAGTCCCTTTCCCTTTGGTAACTATTAGTCCATTCTTGGATTCTCTTAATCTGCTGCTTTTTTGTTATTTCAGTATTTTTTCTTTGTTCTTATACTCCACATATGAGTGAAATCATTTGATACTTGTCTTTTTGGCTTGGCTTATTTCACTGAGCATAATACCCTCTAGCTCCATCCATGTTGTTGCAAATGGTAGGATTTGTTTTCTTCTTATGGCTGAATAATATTCCATTGTGTATATGTACTACCTCTTCTTTATCCATTCATCTACTGATGGACACTTAGGTTGCTTCCATTTCTTGGCTATTGTAAATAGTGCTGTGATAAACATAGGGGTGCATCAGTCTTTTTCAAATTGGGCTGCTGCATTCTTAGGGTAAATTCCTAGGAGTGGAATTCCTGGGTCAAATGGTATTTCTATTTTGAGTTTTTTGAGGAGCCTCCATACTGTTTTCCACAATGGTTGAACTAATTTGCAGTCCCACCAGCAGTGTAGGAGGGTTCCCTTTTCTCCACATCCTCGCCAACATTTGTTGTTGTTTGTGTTTTGGATGTTGGCCATTGTCACTGGTGTGAGGTGATATCTCATTGCGGATTTAATCTGCATTTCTCTGATAATTAGCGATGTCGAGCATCTTTTCATGTGCCTGGTGGCCATCTGAATTTCTTCTTTAGAGAAGTGTCTATTCATGTCCTCTGCCCATTTCTTAATTGGGCTATATTTGGTTTTTGTTTGTTAAGGTGCGTGAGTTCTTTATATATTTTGGATGTCAACCCTTTATCAGATACGTTATTTATGAATATATTCTCCCATACTGTAGGATCTCCTTTTGTTCTACTGATGGTGTCCTTTGCTGTACAGAAGCTTTTCAGCTTGATATAGTCCCACTTGTTCATTTTTGCTTTTGTTTCCCTTGCCCGGGGAGATATGTTCATGAAGAAGTCCTCATGTTTATGTCTAAGAGATTTTTGCCTATGTTTTTTTCTAAGAGTTTTATGGTTTCATGACTTACATTCAGGTCTTTGATCCACCTTGAGTTTACCTTTGTGTATGGGGCTAGACAGTAGTCCAGTTTCATTCTCTTACATGTAGCTGTCCAGTTTTTCCAACACCAGCTGCTGAAGAGGCTGTCATCTCCCCATTGTATATCCAAGGCTCCTTTATCAAATATTAATTGACTGTATATGTTTGGGTTAATGTTTGGATTTTCTATTCTGTTCCACTGGTCTGTGGGTCTGTTTTTGTGCCAATACCAAATTGTCTTGATTACTGTGGCTTTGTAGTAGAGCTTGAAGTCAGGGAGTGTAATTCCCCCTGTTTTATTCCTCCTTCTCAGGATTGCTTTGGCTATTCGGGGTCTTTGTGGTTCCATAGGAATTTTCGAATTATTTGTTCCAGTTCATTGAAGAAAGCTGTTGGTAGTTTGATAGGGATTGCATTGAATCTGTAGATTGCTTTAGGTAGTATAGCCATTTTGACAATATTCATTCTTCCTAGCCAAGAGCATGGGATGCATTTCCATTTGTTAGTGTCCTCTTTAATTTCTCTTAGGAGTGTCTTGTAGTTTTCCACGTACAGGTCTTTCACTTCCTTCGTTAGGTTTATTCCTAGATATTTTATTCTTTTTGATGCAATTGTGAATGGAATTGTTTCCCTGATTTCTCTTTCTGTTAGTTCATCATTAGTGTATAGGAAAGCAACAGATTTCTGTGTGTTAATTTTGTATCCTGCAACTTTGCTGAATTCAGATATTAGTTCTAGTAGTTTTGGAGTAGAGTCTTTAGGGTTTTTTATGTACAGTATCATGTCATCTGCAAATAGTGACAATTTGACTTCTTCTTTACCAATCTGGATGCCTTGTATGTCTTTGTTTTGTCTGACTGCTGTGGCTAGGACCTCCAGTACTATGCTGAATAACAGTGGAGAGAGTGGGCATCCCTGTCTTGTTCCCAATCTTAGATGAAAAGCTTTCAGCTTCTCGCTGTTAAGTATGATGTTAGCTGTGTGTTTGTCATATATGGCCTTCATGATGTTGAGGTACTTGTCCTCTATACCCATTTTGTTGAGAGTTTTAATCATGAATGGATGCTGAATTTTGTCAAATTTTCCCAGGATCTTTGGAGATGATCATATGGTTTTTGTTCTTCTTTTTGTTGATGTGGTGGATGATGTTGATGGATTTTCGAATGTTGTACCATCCTTGCATCCCTGGGATGAATCCCACTTGATCATGGTGTGTGATCCTCTTGATGTATTTTTGAACTCGGTTTGCTAATATTTTGTTGAGTATTTTTGCATCTACGTTCATCAGGGATATTGGTCTGTAATTTTCTTTTTTGGTGAGGTCTTTGCCAGGTTTTGGTTTTAGAGTGATGCTGGCTTCATAGAATGAGTTTGGAAGTATTCCCTCCTCTTCTATTTTTTGGAAAACGTTAAGGAGAATGGGTGTTATTTCTTCTCTGTATGTCTGGTAGAATTCAGAGGTGAATCAGTCTGGTCCAGGGGTTTTGTTCTTGGGTTGTTTTTGATTACCGATTCAATTTCGTTGCTGGTGATTGGTCTGGTTAGTTTTTCTGTTTCTTCCTTGGTCAGACTTGGAAGGTTGTATTTTTCAAAGAAGTCCATTTCTTCTAGGTTTTCCAGCTTGTTAGCATATACATTCTCATAATATTCTAATTCTTTGTATTTCTGTGGGGTCCGTCGTGTTTTTTCCTTACTCATTTCTGATTGTGTTTATGTGTGTAGATTCTCTTTTTCTCTTAATGAGTCTGGCTAGGGGTTTATCTATTTTGTTTATTTTTTCAAAGAACCAGTTCTTGGTTTCTTTGATTTTTTTTGTATTGTTTTATTCTTCTCAATTTTATTTATTTCTTCTCTAATCTTTATTATGTCCCTCCTTCTGGTGACTTTGGGCCTCATTTGTTCTTCTTTTTCCAATTTCAGTAATGGTGTCTTTAGACTATTCATTTGGGAATGTTCTTCCTTCTTTAAATAGGCCTGGATTGCAATATACTCTCCTCTTAGAACTGCCTTTGCTGCATCCCAGAGAAGTTGTGGCTTTGTGTTGTTGTTGTCATTAGTCTCTATATATTCTTTGATTTCTGTTTTGATTTGTCGTTAACCCATTGATTAATTAGGAGAGTGTTGTTAAGTCTCCATGTATTTGTGAGCCTTTTTGATTTCTTTCTAAAATTTATTTCTAGTTTTACACCTTTGTGATCTGAGAAGTTGGTTGGTAGGATTTCAATATTTTTGACTTTACTGAGGTTCTTTTTGTGGCCTAGTATGTGGTCTATTCTGGAAAATGTTCCATGTGCACTTGAGAAGAATGTGTATCCTTCTGCTTTTGGGTGTAAAGTTCTGTAGATGTCTGTTAGGTCCATCTGTTCTAGTGTGTTGTTCAGTGCCTCTGTGTCTTTACTTATTTTTTGTCTGGTTGATGTGTCCTTTGGAGTGAGTGGTGTGTTAAAATCTCCTAAAATGAATGCATTGCTGCCGATTTCCTCCTTTAATTCTGTTAGTATTTGTTTCACATATGCTGGTGGTCCTGTGTTGGGTGCATATATATTTATAATCGTTATATCTTCTTGTTGGACTGACCCCTTTATCATTATGTAATGTCCTTCTTTATCTCTTGCTACTTTCTTCGTTGAAGTCTATTTTGTCTGATACAAGTACTGCAACACCTGCTTTTTTCTCCTTGTTGTTTGCATGAAATATCTTTTTCCATCCCTTCACTTTTAGTCTGTGTATATCTTTGGGCTTGAGGTTAGTCTCTTGTAAGCAGCATATAGATGGGTCTTGCTTTTTTATCCATTCTATTACTATGTGTCTTTTGATTGGTGCATTCAGTCCATTTACATTTAGGGTGATTATTGATAGATATGTACTTATTGCCATTGCTGACTTAGGTTCATGGTCACCAAAGGTTCAAGGGTTGCTTCTTTACTATCTAACAATCTAACTTAACTTTCTTTTTAAGTAATTGTAAACACTGTCTGATGTTTCTTTATTTCTCTCCCTTCTTATTCTTCCTCCTCCATTCTTTATATAGTAGGTGTTTTATTCTTTGCCTTTATTTAGTATTTGTATGGTCTGCTTTCTTTGCTATGATTTTATTTTCTCTGGTCACATCTGTTTAGCCTGAGGAGAGCTTCCATCTAGAGCAGTCCATTTAAGATGTCTTGCAGTGGTGGTTTATGAGAGGCAAATTCTCTCGACTTTCGTTTGTCTGGAAATTGTTTAATCCCCCCATCATATTGAAATGATAATCGTGCTGGATACAATATTCTTGGTTCGAGGCCCTTCTGTTTCATAACGTTAAATATATCATGCCATTCTCTTCTGGCCTTTAAGGTTTCTATTGAGAAGTCTGATGATAGTCTGATGGGTTTTCCTTTGTAGGTGATCTTTTTTCTCTCTCTAGCTGCCTTAATACTCTGTCTTTATCTTTGATCTTTGCCATCTTAAGTATTATGTGTCTTGATGTTGTCTTCCTTGGGTCCCTTGTTTGGGATATCTGTGGGCTTGCGTGGACTTCGAGACTATTTCCTTCCCCAGCGAGGGAAAGTTTTCAGCAATTATTTCTTCAAAGACACTTTCTATCCGTTTTTCTCTCTCTTCTTCCTCTGGTACTCCTATAATGCGAATATTGTTCCATTTGGATTCGTTACACAGTTCTCTTAATATTCTTTCATTCCTGGAAATCCTTTTATCTCCCTTGCCTCAGCTTCTCTTCATTCCTGTTCTCTGATTTCTATTCCATTAACAGTCTCTTGCATCTCATCCAGTCTGCTGTTCAGCCTGTCGATCGCTTGTCTGATTTCTGTATTGTCTTTCCTCACTTCCCTCTCTTCCTCCCTCAGCTCTTGCACATTTCTCTGTAGGTCTGTCAGCATGGTTATGACTTTTATTCTGAATTCTTTTTCAGGAAGACTGTGCATTTCCATCCCTTCAGACTCCCTCTCTGGAGTTGTCTGGTTGATTTTGGTCTGAACCATATTCCTCTGTCTTTTCATGGCTATAGAAATGGTCACTGGTAGTTGCCACATATGTCAGCTGGACTCTTTAAGACTTTAAAAAGAGAAAAAAAAAGAAAAAAAAAGGCAAAGAAAAGAAACAACAAAAAAGAAAACAAAACAAAATAACAAACAAAAAACAAAACAAAAAAACAACAAAAAAAAAACCGCCCACTGGGAGTAGATTCTGTGGGGATGTTGTAGGTGGCGCTGTTGCCCCACTATTCCGCAGCCATAGCCGCGCTGCTCCGCTGGGCCCTTTATCGTTCTGGCCGGGATAGGAACGAATGGGAGGCTGTCAATCTCAGTGAGAAGTGTAAGTACGGCCACGCTTCCCCATTCGCCAGCTAAGATGTCCGAAACTCCCCAGGACTCCCAGCCTGCTGGGCTGAGTGTGCCGTAGCGATCCGGCTCCTCCGCTGGGCTCCTGTCTCTCTAAGATCGCTGAAGAAAGCGCATGCTTTTTTTTTATTTTTAACCTTCCCGTCAGCCGGCTGCAAGCACCCTGGCGTGTTCCCGCTCAGATCCTGCCCCTCTGTCTCTCCAATCTCCGCTGCACTGAGTGATGTATGTCAGTGTTGCCCGCGCAGATCACCGCGGCTGGCTACTTCGCGGGGTGTACTTCCACTCCCTCCCGGCTCTGAATCCTCTCCTCCCGCCGGTGCACTGGGGTGGGGGAGTGCTCGAGTCCCGCCGGGTCACGCCTCCGTATCTTACCCGCCTCTTGGGGTGCCAAGTCCTCTCGGGTGTAGCTGCACGCTGTGTGCTTTCTTGTGTATTCTGTTCTCTCTTTTAGGAATAGTTGTATTTGCTGTATTTTCATAGATAAATATAGTGTTGGGAGATTTCTGCTGCCCTGCTCACACCACCATCTTCCCGGAAGTCTCTATACACAATTCTTAAAACAAATTTTAAAAGTAATACGTACTCAAAATTCTTTAAAAATAGCTGTAGTTTTGTATTAGTGATCAAGATAATTATTCTCAAAAATTTTGTTAGAATACTGAAAAAGAGAGAAGTTAAGTGAACTGCCTCTCAAACTGGGTTACATATCCCAAGGAATTTGCTAATATGTTCTCAGAAATTCTTGTGATCTCCAAAACAATTTGTAATTTTTTTCCCTTTTTGCTTGTACTTTATTTTGTTAATGGGAGGTGGTAGTAAGAGCTATGTAAAAGATATAAGAAACTGAATTCATACCTGGCTTATGTTGATGTATATATTTAAGAAATTTTATAGAAAAAAAAGTCTGAATTTTTTTTTTTCCTTTTAGAGTTGTATAGACAATAGTAGTATTTGAGAAAGACTTATCAGGGTATGTCAGTGAAGGAAAGAATATGACATTCAAAAAATCATAACAACATAGTTAAAATTCAGGAGTGATTTTATGATTCAAATACCATTTAGTTGTTAAAAATCTCTGAACCAAAGTTCAAACTAGATATTCGTTTGCCTGTAACAGTAATCATACATCTGCAAAACAAGATATTGTTTAGAAGTTAAAAGACTTCAGCAAAATTTTACATATTACTCTGAGCTTAACAGACTATAGACAGTTAATAGTTAATTGTTTAAATTACTAAATACAATATAAAATTATACACATTTGAAAGCATGTTAGGGGACTCACTTTTTTTTGTGATTAGTGTAAGTTTTAAGAGTGTAGTTTAGAAAGTATGCAAATTGAATAAAGAGTATAAATGTTTTAAGAGCAAGAACCAAGGTTTTTTTTTTTTACTTTTTACAAATTAAGATTCTAGAAAATACTGTCAAGTTTTAGCACCTTGCAACTTTCTTCTCATCAAAATAAAAAGCAAAAATGGTATTACATGCATGTGTTTTTCCATGTATATATTTATAGAGGCCATATGTCAAAAACTTCACATGGTGAACACCTTTAGCTTCTAGACCACCCCTCTCTTTCTAAGTATTTCATCTATTTATCTCAAGAATAAGACCGCTAACAGAAAAACAATTTGTAGAACCCTTTCATAATTCCGATTTCAATCTAACGTACAAACAAAACATTTTCAGCCAATGTAATAAAATGTTAATATCCTCACTCTTACATATTCATAAATAATTTAAAGCTTCAGTAGATGAAAAAGAACATAGTGAATGTCATGAATAGATCTTAGTAAAACAAAAAGAAGTACCAATCGTAAAAACACATCAGAAATATTTATTATTCTGAGGACCCACAAAGAAATAAAATTTAAAGAATTTAAAGAGAAGAAAATTCAAAACTTTCAATGGCACAGAAAGACTTTCTGATATACTGCCAGACAGGATTTAGAAATCAGTTTCATCTTTCTTAAGAAGTAAATTGATAATATAAATCAATAGATTTAAAAATCTCCTTAGACTTTGAAATTCTTTTTCAAGAATTCCAGTCATTGGAAATTGAGTTGTTGACAAAGTATTATGCAAAAAAATATTCACTGCTGTGGAATAATAATGAAATGTTAGAAACAATCTAGGATCTAACATTAAGGGAATGGCTAAGTAAGTTATAAACAAAGAAATATTACATTTAAAAGTTTTGAATAATATGGAAATATATTTATGATAGGGTAGAGCTCCCCTATTCTTTGAATAAGAAAAAATGATGTACATTCTGATCTTGATTATGAATGAGTAAAAGGGTAGAAATAGACATCCAGACCTGCCTAAGTTTTAACAGTGGTTCTTTCTAATTTTATGTAGTTAGATTTACCAGAGTATCATGAAGTAGACTTAGAAACAGAAAAGAGAAACATAAAAAGAAAAAAAATTTGCACTGTGCCATGGATCATTTAAGTACTATTACCAGGTACTTTTAATTACAATTCAGTTGACCTCTTAACAATGTGGGTTTAAAGTGTGCAGTCCACTTACACGCAGATTTTTCTTCAATAAATACACTGGAAAAATTTTTGGATATTTGCGACATTTTGAAAAAAACCTTTCTTCTCTACTTAATTGTAAGAATACAGTATGTAACATAGAAAATATGTGTTCATTGACTATTTATGTTATCTATATCAAAAGTCAACAGTACACTATTATTAAGTTTCAGGAGAGTCAAAAGTTATACACAGATTTTTGACTGTGTGGGGCTAATGCCCCTAACCTCTGCCATTGTTCAAGTGTCAACTGTAATATTATAATTACTGATCAGTCAGCCTTGCATCTCTAATAAGCAAGCAGAATTATTTATGATAAATGCAACAGCATTTTGAAAAAGAGTAACATTCTAATTAAAAATTCAATGGGAGTGTAAACATTAGTAAAAATCATTTTATCTTTAAACACATGACAAAATTAAATGTCAGAAACTGTTTAAAAAATTCCATCACACAGATATTTGGAAATATTTTTGTAGTGAAGAAAAAAATGTGTAAAATACAAAGAATAAAAGGAGGGATAGAGTACCAGGCACCAGAAATTAGTCCTCCCTAACCTCTTTATGATCTTGGTTGGGAACATGTATAAAGCCTCTTTGGTTAACTAATGAACAAATGGTAAAATAGCAAGGTGACAGGATAAAAAGCAGACCCATACCTAAATCTATGGATGGTAGGCAAAAAAGGTACATATGATTTGACTGAGTTAAGGTCATTTGGGGAGAAATGACAAAAACATACTTACAGAACAAATAATCATGCACTATCAGTCATTAAAAAAAAAGAAACTTGGAAGTGATTTTTTTCATTTCCTCTGTTAAATCTTCAATTTAACACTCTTAACAATATTTTGGGCACTATTAAGAAGGATACTACCAACAAAATTATCTTTCAACTTCAAAAATTTCAGTGAATTTTGGAATACTTGAGAGCAATCCAAACCACAGGCCCCAAAATAGAGTAAATGCAACATAAAAGGAAACTAGTACAAATAACCTTCACTATTGTAGAAAGAAAATGTAAGATGGAAATCCATCAAGCACCACAGGAATGAATGACAAAAACTGATTTGTAAGAACTATATAATTAAAAGGATTATAAAATATGCCTCTCCAGTGGGACATTTTTAAGGCCTGGCTCCATGCATTTGAGGCCACCAAATAACTGAAAGCATCTCATTGGTCACTAAGATTCCCCCTGGCTCTGTGCTAGAGAAATCCTCTAAAGAACTGGAGGAATTGCCTTTGGTTATCTCTTAATTGAAAAGTAATTTTAAATGTATTTAAATTTGACTATTAAACAATATTTTAATTACACAACTATATTTGTACAGCTCACTTAATAATATCTACCAGACTAATTTATCAAGGTAAAACTGCTTTACTGTATCTAAACTTAAGAGTATGGTGATAGCGCTAATATATAACATAGTGACTACAGTTGGTAAAACTATATTGGACATTGAAATTTGCTGAGAGTAGGACTTAAATGTTCTCACCAAGAGGGACTGAAAAACAAAGACAGAAAGAAAAGGTAAATATGTGAGGTGATGGATGTGTTGTTTAACACAAAGGAGGAAATCCTTTCACAACGTATATCAAATCATATTGTCGTACACTTTAAATATCTTACAATTTTATCAATTATATCTCAAAAAACTGAAAAAAAAAGAATACAGTGATGCCAAAAGGACAGAAAAGTTATTTATTGGGCACTTCATTTACTATGTGTGTAAATGCTGTAGCTTATTGCATAAATAGAAGGCAAATAGACTAGTTTCTTTCAATTGTCAGAACCAGCTTTCAGTTGTGCAAATATTTTCTTAATAAAAAAGCCATTGACAACTCCTTGGTTAAATATGTATTTATAAATGATGCTAAGATGAACATATGCAAACTACAGAAATAGTTAACATAACTTTTTATTCAGGCAAAAAATACCATGATGAAGGATTTATGAAGTTCTTGCCAGGTTCTTCATCCAGAAGTCTTCCTTCTGTTGTAATATCTGTAACATTCACAACATCACACAGGTACATATACAAAAGACTAGACACTGTAAAAACTTATATTCACAGCTTGCATTTATTTATTCACTCATCCATCCATTCATCCAACACATTTCATTAAACACTTTTATTGTGTTCCAATGACTTAATTTACAGATTAAAATAGCTAGGAGAAGTTCTGACCAAGTTCCTACAAGACCACTACATGCATCTGGAATGCCATGTTTAATACATGAAAAAATGCATTCTGGCAGGAAGCTTTTAAACTAATAACTCAAGTATCCTTTTTGCCTAATAGACATCCTTTGAGCAAGTCTTTTAAAGTTAGGCATAAATAATGAAATCTGTTTGAGGAAAACTTCAAGCACTGTGTCTACCCTATACAGAAGTCAGAGATAAATGGAAGGGTGTGAGGGGAGACAGAATCAAACTTAATGATTACACTTTGTTCATTTTTTTAATGACGTGATTAAATTAATGATATGACAGTGGAGAATACTTAGTAGCAAACAAGTAAGAGCCTCTGAAAACCTTTGTTTTTTTAAAGCACTTGCAATGCAAATAAAATAAAAGCAATCTGGAAAATCAAAGTAAATACTCATATTTTGGGACATGCTAAGACATTCATGGTTTGAACTCGATTCTTAATAATGAGATCACATATTCTACAAAAGTTCTACAGAACTAAACTTACACAAACATACAGGCTGGCAACATTGGGTGATATGTGTTTGAACTCTGGCTCTTCTCATTTACTAGGTAAGGGTACTGAGCAATTAAATTTAGCGCTTCAGTCTTGGTTTCACTGTCTGGAAAATATGGACACTACCTAATCTGTAGGGTACCCATGAATACTTAAGAAACAGTGTCAAGGAAAATAGTTCATGATACTGTTAAATGATATGTGTTTGGTGCTACACGAAGGTAATACATACTTGTAAGGACAGAGGAGAAAAAGGCAAAGGAGAAAATGTTGACTCAAACTCTTGAGATGGTCAGGAGGTGAGAGTTACTCCTTCCCTCTTTAAAACAGCACTCAGAACAATATTTATTGTAGAGGTTAGAGTACTGAAAAGTACAGGGTGAAGAACATTATTGTTGATTTGTCTTTGGGAATGAACTATGTGTAACACTGAATTTTAATGTCTGTTCTTTATAATCAATAAATCTGAACCAGATTTATACTAGTGCTTATTTCAGGATGCAGAAAACAAGACAAATAAATTAGAAAATTAAAAAAAAAACAATAATTTAATAGGGGTTTTTAGAACCTAAATCTTTTGAAGTATAGGAATAATTTTTGTGAATATTCTCTTCATTCTGCTGCTGTTATCTAGGATCTAAGACTTGAGGGGAGAAACCTAAATAATGATAGTATTGCAAATACATTTCACTAAACTACAAACCCTAACATATATTGGACATATTTCTTTTAGCATATTGGATTAGACTTAAAATTGAAAAAATGGTCCCAGTAGTGTGGAATTCTAAGAATTATAATCCTTCTACTAAGGAAGTAATAAGGTCTTCAAACTATTTACATCCCACTACTACATTAAATGTAGAAATCAGTAACAAAAAAAAAGATATTCTTATAGACTTGAGGCAACGCCCCCCCAAAAAACTAACAAACTAACCACTTTTAAAGAACAGCATTTACTGAAGAAATCACAAAGGAAATCAAAAAATATCTGTGAGAAAACAGCAACAGAAACTCTATGTATCAAAAATTTGTAGGATACAGTTCAAGGAATAGTGGATATTTAATGGCTTACATTAAACACATTAAATTTAAATGCTCACATTAAAGAAGATAAAAGAATGAAAGTAATGAGAAAGCATCTAAATTAAAAACTAGAAAGTTAGCAAAATATATAATTAATAAAACAAAATAAAATAGAAGAAAATCATAAAAATTGTTATAGAAATGAATTAAACAGGAAGTAAGCATAAATAGTAAGTATCAATAGTACCAAAAGTTAGTTCTTCTAAAAGATGAACAAAATTGATAACACAATTACACGGTTAATCATGAGCAATAAGGGAAGCATAAATAAGAAATGTTAGATATGAAAAACAACACATAATGAATGCATAAATTAAACAGATAAGAGATTATGAGCATCTTTATGCCAATGAATGTGAAAATATAGATATATATGAATTCCTAGAAAAAATCGAATATGTTATCTAAAGAATAAATGAAGACTCTAAGTATTCTTTAATCAGGAAAGTAATTACATCAAACCTTAAAAAATCTCCTCACAAAACCAACAGCTTGGATGTGTTACAGGTGAATTTCACTACACATTCAGGAACCAAAATTCTAATCTTACACAAAAACTTCCAGAGAATAGAAAAAAAAAAAGGATAAACATCAATTAATTGTACAAAAAAGGATAACTGCAGAACAGTCTTTCTTCATGAAGAGGTAAAAATACACAAACATTTTAGAATCCAGTAATCTACATAAAAGATATTACAACATGATAAGTTGGCTTTATAACAGGAATGCCAAGTTGGTTTAATTTAGAAAATCACTTAAATGTAATGTAACGTGTATTAATAGATTAAAGTCATATAAACATCTCAATAAATGCATTTAACATAACTAAATATTTGTGCGTGATGAAAACTTTTAATAGTAGGAAGAGAAGAGCACTTAAAATATCTAATAAAGGGCATCCACAGGAAAAAGGTCATACTTAAAGGTGACATGTGGAAAGCATTCTTTTAAAGATCAGCAATAGTACAAGGGTATCTATTATTATCAATACTGGAGAGTCAAGCCCCAATATAAAGGCAAAGGCAAAGAGAAGAAACACTAGGTATAAGGTTTGGAAAGGAACAACAAAAATTTTATTATTTTCTGAGAATAATTATTTTAAAAAATACCATGAAAGTAAACAAAAAAATTATTAGAATGAAAAAGAGTGTTTAGTAAGCTTTCTGGATAAATAACAGATATACAAAAGACAGCCACATTTCTGTACAGAAAAATATATAGGGAAAATCTGAAAACTTTGAGACATTAAAGAAGAGTAAAATATAAGAATTATCCCATAGCCTTAGACTTAAAGACTCATTGTAATAATGAGGTCAATACAAATCAAAATTCCCAAAAAGTTTCTCATAGACTATGACAAACTGATTACAAAAGTCCCATGGAAGAACTATGTGCCAAGACTGATGCTATCAGCTAACAAGACTGACGCTATCAGCTATCCAGACTTATTTTAGAGACGCAGCAATTAAGGTAAGGGCTAGATAAGCTGACCTATGGAACACAATAGTGAGTCCAGGAGCTGACCCATACATATATTAAAACACAATTCAAGACCAGGGGGGCATTGAAAATCAAGGTTAAAGAGAATCTATTCAATAAACAATGCTGAGATTCTTAAACAAGGAAGGAAGGCAGGCAGGCAGGCAGAAAGAAAATTAGATCCTTATTACAAATTCTACACAGAAATCAAATTCAGGGTGCAGGTGGATATAAAACAAGTTACAAACGGGAAGAAGAGATTTGCAACACAAAAACCAACAAAGGATTAGTATCCAGACTTATAAAGAATTCCTAAGATACCAAGATGAGATCATAAATGTACCATATACATATGAAAATACATTTAAGCTCATTAGTAATTTGGGACATGCACAAAAAAACTGTAAGATGCCATTTTACAACTATCAGATAGCAAAACTTAAAAATAAAATTGGATGGAGAGATACCAAGTTTCAGAGAAATAGCAGAGTAATGGAAACTCTCATACCCTAGTGATGGGAATATAAATAGATAAAATGACTTTGGAAAACAGACTGAATTAGTCTTGTAAAGTTAAATGCAGACTGTGAGCCTGCAATTCTATATAAACCTACCTTAGATTAAGGCTTCTCAAACTAACCATTGTGAACAACCAGCTTTTTTTTTTTTTAATTTCCAACTTGTCAAAGATTACTTAAGTAGAAAGCAGTAAAAATGAATTATAACTGGTCATGTGCTTAGATATTGTAGCTATAAATATTTCTAAACATTCTCAACTTTTGTACTTATTTTGTCATAAACCAGTAACAGTTTGCAGATTGGTACCAGTCCATGGAACATATTTTTAAAAGTATTGTGTTAGAGCAGTGCTACCCAAGAGAATTTTCTGTGATAATAGAAATGTTGTATTATCTCAGCTTGAAAGATTGAAATAAAGTGTGTCTTTTGACAATTGTGGAATGAAATTAGCGATCAGTAGCAGAAGGAAATTTGGAAAATTCACAAATATGTGGAAATTAAACAACATGCTTCTAAATAATCAATAGGTTAAAAAAAAGTCAAAAGAAAAATTATCAAGTATTTTAAGACAAATGAAAGTAAAAACACAAAATACAGAAACTAACGGTATTCAGTGAATACAGTGCCAAGAGGGAATTTATAGCTGTAAATGTCTATATTACAAAAAAAAAAAAGATCTCAAATCAATAACATAATCTTTCATCCTAAGAAACTTAGCAATTAAACCAAAAGCAAGAAGAAAATAAATTAGAGCAGAGATAGAGAACAGAAAGACAAAAATAGGAAATCAACAAAAGTTGGATCTCTGAAAAGATCAGCAAAATTGATCATTTAGCTAGACTGACAAAGTATGAAAGAGAGAAGACAAAAATTTTTTAAATCAGATATGAAATCAAGGACATTACTACTGAGTTTATAAAATAAAAAAGGATTATAACAATACAATGAACACTTATATGCCAGCAAAATAGATAACCTAGATGAAATGGAAAAATTCCTAGAAAAACATAAACTATCAAAACTGACTGAAGAAGCAGAAAATCTGAATATACCTAAAAGATTAAATTAATAATCAAAATGTTTCTAATATAAAACTCCAGGACCAGACAGTTTTACTAGTGAATTCTACCAAATGTTTAAAGGAAAATTAACACCAATCCTTCTCAAGCTCTTCCAAAAACTAGAAGAGGAAAGAACACCTTTTAACTTATTCAACAAGACCATTACACCCTGATACCAAAGTTAGATAATGAAATCACAAGAAAACTGCAGGCCACTATCTCTTATGGATATAAATGCAACAATCATCAAAATACAGAAAATCAAATCCAGCAGCACATATATAGATAACAGATGATAGCAAGTAGGATTTATCCTAGGAAAACATGGTTGGTTGAAGATTTGAAAACTGATCAATGTAATATACTATATGAATTGAATATAACAAAGAAAAACCATATGACCATCTCAGTAGATGCAAAAAAACATATGAAAAAATCCAACACCCTTTCATAATAAAACAAAACAACTCAACAAATTAGGAATAGAAATTTCCTCAACCTAAAAGTGCATGTAAGAAAGAACCCAGATAAGATCATACTTAATGGTAAGAGAGTGCAAGCTTTCCCTACTTAGGTCAGGAACAAGAAAAGGATTTCTGCTCATGCCTATTCTATTCAACATGATACTGGAAGTTCTAGTTAGGATAATTAGGTAATAAAAAGAAATAAAAGGTATTTGCACTAGGAAGGAAGAAGTAAAATTGCTTTTTTTTTTGCAAATGACATGATCTTATCTACATAAAACCGTGATGAACCCATAAAAAATTATTAAAGCTAATGAATTCAGCAAAGTTGTAGAATATAAGGCCAATATACAAAAAGCAGTGATATTTCTAAACACTAGTTAATGAATAAACCAATTAGGAAATTATGAAAACACTTCCATTTTCAACAGCATCTAAAGAAATAAAATACTTAGGAAAAAATTTAACCAAGAAGTGTGGGACGTGTACACTGAAAACTACAAAACATTGTTTAAAAACCTAAAGACCCACATAAATGAAAAGACTTCCCATGTTCATGGATTGGAAAGTTAATATTATTAAGACAGCAATAGTCCCCAAATTGAACTACAGATTCAATGCAATCTCTATCAAAATTCCAAAAGCCTTTTTCTTTTTTGCAGAATTGGACAAACTCATCCTAAAATTCATGTGGAAATATAAAAGATCCATTGAATAGGCAAAATAATCTTAGAAATAAAAAATGTTGGATGACTCATACTTCCTGATTTCAAAACTTATTACAAAGCTAAAGTATTCAAAACAGTATGTGACTTGGCACAAAAGTTAATAGGCAACAAGAAGTTCAAGGGGCATGACAGTCTCAGGTTTAGATCCTTGGTTCAACAACACAAAAGGGAAGTAGGAAAACAGTATGTGACATAAGGAGAAACATATAACTAGAATTGAGAGTCTGAAATATACCCATACAATTATGGTCAACTGAGTTTGGGCAAGGGTGCCAAGACCATTCAATGAGGGAAAGATCAATCTCTTCAACAAATGGTATTAGGAAAACTGGATACACAAAAGAATAGATTCGGACCTCTCCCTCACATCGTATACAAAAGTTAATTTAAAATGGATCAAAGACTTATATTCAAGAGCTAAAATTACACAGCTCCTAGGTATAAATATTTGTGACTTTTTATTAGGCTTTAAGTTTCTTAAATAAGATACTAAAAGCTCAAGTAACAAAAGAAAAAAATAGGCAAATTGTATAATTAAAAACTTTCGTCCATCAAAAGATATTATCAAGAAAGTGAAAAGACAACATACTGAATGGGAGAACATATATACAAATATATGTATTTGATAAGAGTCTAGTGTCCAAAATACATTAGAAAATTCATACAACACAACAAAAAAAAAAGGAAATGATTCATTTTTGAAATGGGAAAAAGATTTGAATATACATTTCTCCAAAGAAGATATGTAAGTGGCCATTACATGAGAAGATGTTGAACATCATTAGCCATCAGGAAAATCAAATCAAAATCAAATGATACCATTTTATACCAAGTAGGAGGGCTATAATAAACAAGGTATATAAATGCTGGCAGGGAAGTCTGGAAACTGGAACCCTCATATACTACTGATGGGAATGTAAAATGGTGCAACCACTTTGAAAAATAGTCTTGCAGTTACTCAGATGTTAAACATAGAGTTACCATGTGACCTAGCAATTCCACTTGGAGATATATACCTAATAGTAATGAAAAGATGTTTACAAAAACTTGTACATAAATGTTTACAGCAGCATTATCCATAATAACCAAAAAGTGAAAGCAACCCAAATATAAATCAACTGATGAATAAACAAAATGTGGTATGATAAAACAGATAAACAAAATGAAAAATTAATTCAACCATAAAAATGACTGAAGTATTGATGTACAGCATTTGGATGAAATATTATGCTAAGTGACAGAAGCCAGACACAAAGGGCCAGATATTGTATGATTCCATTTATATGAAATGTCCAGAATGAGCAAAGCTATAGAGACAGAAAGTATATTAGAGGTTGCAGAGGATGGCGAGGAGGAAACTGACTGCTAACAGATTTCATTTTAAAGTGATGGCAATATTCTGGAATTAGACTGTGGTGATGGGTCCATAACATTGCTTATATACCTCAAACCAGTGAACTGTATACACTTCAAAATGGTTAAAATGGCAAAGTTCATGTTATTTGAGTTTTATCTCAATAAAAGAAATCAAATTAAATCCTCCACCCCACAAAAAAACAACCAACCAATGCAAGGTGAGTGCTCAACAAATGTTAGTTCTTTCTTCTCTTTGCTTTTACAAAAAATACTGCTACAGGACTCACTAGCTTGGAAATACATTTAGAGTGTCAAAGCATAACATAACAATTATTCTATTGTTAGCACCTACCAAAGATACCCAAGAATTTCTAATGCTATTCAAATTCTTCCCTTGGTTCAAAAAAAAAAAGGTAAAGAAAGGTTGACTTCCTGAGATATCCTGCAAGGTCCACATGGCACATGATTTCCGAGCTTTCAGAGCGCTAAGGTGCTGTCCAATTTCTGGATACAAACCACTGTGATGCTGAGAACCAGTGAATAAACCACTGTCCAGTCATGACACAGTCTAGTCAGCCAATCTATCAACATATGACAACATATGTCGTTACCAGAAACCTTCAGTAAAAATAGGAAAATGCTTCTTTCTTACTATCTCCCCACACATGGTCAATTTTACTTTTTGTGCTGGCACCACCTCTCAGACACTAACATCACTAATGAAATCCTATTTTACTTTTGCCTTACCTTTTGATCCAGCACTCCATGCTCACTGTTCAGAGCACTGACAGTGTTTTCTTGGAGTAAGCAAAACTTCATGCCTGATGAGTGGATCACCAGAGCATGTCAGGCTGAAACAGGGTAATTTTTCAGAGGTTTCTCTCATATTCACTTTATGAGATTTATCACTTTTCCTTCCTCAGAGAAGTCAAGTTTGTAACTTCAAGCCTTCTGGGGGACTTTTCAACCACAGAACATGCCACCTGAGAAGATTCAGTACCCTGCAAGTTTTCTTATCACTTGTCTTTCTCTGAACATGTTACCTTAACCTACCTTTTGAATATGCTCTTCTTTTTCCCTGGAAAACTCACTCCTCTCCAATTCCAAACCAGCAAGCTGTTCTTCATTCTTCAATCACAGTCTTCCTTGATCAAGACTCTGCTAATGCCCTCAGGTAGATGTGGGTGCTCCTTCTCTCAGTTCTTATCTTCTTATAACCCCCTCCCCACCGCCCAATTAAAGCATTTGCCAGGTTATAATGACTGATTCTCAATATATAGTAAGATACAGTGCATACCCTCACTAAATTATAAATTCTTCAAGGGCAGAGGTTGTGCCTTACTCATCTTTGTAATGGCAGCACCTAATAAATAGTAAGCACTCAATAAATTACCTCCTAAATAAGGGAGTTAAGAAAGAAAGAAAAAAGGCCCATCAGGAGCAACAATATAGTTAACAGTTATTGAGTCCTACTGAGACCTTTCTATGGACCAGGCACTGTGCAAACAGCTTTGTATGTGTTCTCTTTCTGAATCTTCCTTTTAACCCCAAGAGGTAAGAAGAGTTAACATCCCTTTCTTTGGAACAGGTAAAACAATGCTTAGAATAACTGAATATTTCAGAATTTGAACTCAAATCTGATCCCCAAAGTTTATGCTCCTCCCCACATTATATTTCAAAGGGAAAAGATAACAAATCTGTATAAGAAGACTGCCTCAAGAGAGCATATTTAAATATTTAAGTTAGTAATTATCTATAGTATTTTAATGGAGGCTTCTTCGTGAGGCTTTTAAAAATAAACAGCTGTCTGTATGAGATATTGCAAAGAATGCTTTCTCTACTCAGCTGCTTTTGTACCTCACATCTTAGTACAAGCTATTCTCTTAGCATCTTTACCACCCTACCCATCTGTAGAATTCCAATTCATATTTTAAATCTTTACTAGGGTATCACTTTGGACTTAAAGGTTTTTCTGCCAAAGGAGATATTCTCATCAGATAACTGTTCCTTAAAATTATTTTATTCACGCACATTTCTAGACATTATATAATTATTTATATGTCTGTCTTCCCTATTCACTGAATTCTTCAAAGGCACAGTCCATTCCTTACTCATCTTTGTACCCACGTGCTTGTGTAACACAAAGCTATACATAGCTTGAGGCATTTAGTAAAAACATTGGCTAACTGAATTTCTACGTCTCCCAGTTTGGCCTTCTGGTAGGTTTGAGGTACTATCTGCTCCTAACCCTGGCCAAGGCACCTGTGAAAAACATCCAGACTAGACATTGCCCATATTCCTTCCTTTTTAAAACTTCTTTCTCTGCACAAAATATATTCCATTCTTTTTTAGTGCAGAGACCTTACTTCATTCCAGGTCTAACTCTTTGCAAAAGCCCATAGTCTTAATGACAAAAATATCCCTAGGTCATGCCACTATTATGGTTTGGCCTAGATTTGAAAGCAAAAATAAAAACAAAGCAAGCACTTCATAATCTTGGGGATAGACAGACTAAAACTAAGATAACTACTTCATCTGATGACTAAAGGTAAATATGTGTGCCATTAACTAAGCAGCAGCAAATTAATTTTGCTCAATGAGGGTTACGATTGGATAGGAAGTAACATTTGAGTTGGGACCTGCAGTGAAACTATGCTCATTTGGTTCATATGGGGAGAAGGTATAGCAAGACACATTGTACAGAAGACAGCACATGTGTAAAGGTAAGAAGATCTGAAGAAGCACAACATAACCTTCAAGAGGAAGCAGTTTGGTGAGCTGCAACAAAAGATGTAAGGGGAAAAGTAATGGGAGATGAGGTTGGAGGTCTAAGTTGAAATGAAAGAGTAAAGATAAAGGGTTTATATGCCAAACTAAAAATAAGATTTTTCATAAATTGAGATGAAGGGTCACTCTTGAAGGGTAGTGATATGACTAGATTTATGTTTGGGAAGTATCTTCAGCAAAAGACAGAATATAGACCATACGAGAGGAAACCAGGAGCTGATTAATTAACTATAAAGCTTACTTACTATCATTGTCTAGCTAAGGAATGAGCTAAGGAAGCACTAACAGGCATAACATGAAGACAGATCTGAAGAGGCTTTGTGGTTAGAAGGAGACAAATTTCATAGGGGTGACCGGCTGACTACGGAGGCAAAAGGAGTAGCAGAGACTGTGACATTTCTAATTTGGGGAACTTGGGGGAACATCCAAGACAGTAAATATAAGCAGAAGATAGGTTTGTGGGAGCTGTTAATGAGTTTAATTACATAAATGCTGGTTTTGAAGGACCTCTGGGATATACTATTAACCACTCAGTCTAGGACTTAATATGTCACAGAATTAATTTGATGTATTTATGCAGACTTCTCAACCAATGATAAAACGTTTGAAGATCTTCTTTACTTCCTTAACGATATCACTAGACAAAACAGAAACTTGCGTTATAACAATAACAATAAACCTTTGGGGAACTGATTTGATGTGTATGGACTATGACTGGACACATAAATCAAGAAGCAATTTTATTATCCATTCTAGAATTAATGAGCAAAGTCTTCAGAATTTCTAGATTGCTATGTATAAAGAATCCTAATGTACTTAGTAACATAGGCAATGGAGAAAGAGAAGAAATGACATTCCTTCTTTACATTTACTAACAGTTAGGGGATATATTTCCCTCTAACTCTGCATTCTACCCTAGAATAATCAGTACCCAGGGTACCTGAGAAAGTGATCCAATTCAAGTTGAGTCTTTTATTCACGAGGCACAAGCACTAAAGGTGTCACATATTGGCTCTGTCACTTAATGTATGACCTCAGTCAAGTTACAAAGTGGACCCTTAGTTTAAACATATGAGGATAACAAGGTGCTATCACAAACAAGGATTAAATGCTATATATAAAAGTGTTTATAACTATGTATGGCATATAATAAGCAGGCAAGTTAGTATCTTTCCTTCATGTGTTCTTCATGAGTGGGGAGAAGAATCTACATTTTCAAAAAAATATTCTTTTTAATATAAAGACTCTGGAAGTTATACTTTAAAGTCATCTTCAAAGTTAGTAAAGCATAGTGGTTAAAATTTTTTTTTAATTTATGAGGTTTGTGGCCTTGGTGAAGTTAGTTCACCTAAATATGTTTTCTCATCTATAAAATGGGAATAAAAATTACACTTTCTCTAAGAATGCAGCAGCCCAATTTGAAAAGGACAGATGCACCCCTATGTTTATTGCAGCACTATTTACAATAGCCAAGAAATGGAAGCAACCTAAGTGTCCATCAGTAGATGAATGGATAAAGAAGATGTGGTACATATACACAATGGAATATTATTCAGCCATAAGAAGAAAACAAATCCTACAATTTGCAACAACATGGATGGAGCTAGAGGGTATTATGCTCAGTGAAATAAGCCAAGCCGAAAAAGACAAGTATCAAATGATTTCACTCATATGTGGAGTATAAGAACAAAGAAAAATACTGAAGGAACAAAACAGCAGCAGACTCACAGAACCCAAGAACGGACTAATAGTTACCAAAGGGAAAGGGACTGGGGAAAATGGGCGGAAGGGAGGGATAAGAGGGAAAAAGGGGCATTACGATTAGCAGATGTAATGTTGGGGGGGCACGGGGAGGGCAGTACAACTCAGAGAAGACAAGTAGTGATTCTATAGCATCTCACTACACTGATGGACAGTGACTGTAATGGGGTTGGTGGGGGGGACCTGATGAAGGGGTAGTTTAATAAACGTAATATTGCACATGTAACTGTAAATTAATGATAATAAAATAAATTATATTTTAAAAAAAATTACACTTTCTTTTGAGGTGACTTGGGGGTTAAAGGAAATAATGCACATGAATTCTATATTTCATATGTACCAGTTAGTGTGCTAATCAAAAAGCTAGCTGTTATTACAATAATTTAAAATCATTTTGTCAAGTATGAAAATACATAATTCTTATTGCAGACATAAAATGGTATATACGTGTGTGTGTGTGTGTACATATATGTGTGTGCCCTTGAGGGACACAATGGAGGAAGCAAAAGGAACAAAAAAATGGAACTCAATATACTGAAAAAGACTTCCGGGAAGATGGCGGTGTGAGCAGGAAGGCAGAAATCTCCTCCCAACACTATATTTATCTACGAAAACACAGCAAATACATCTATTCCTAAAAGAGAGACAAGAATACACAGGAAAGCGCACAGCGTGCAGCTACACCCGAGAGGACTCAGCACCCCAAGAGGCGGGTAAGATACGGAGCCGCGACCTGGCGGGACCCGAGCACTCCCCCACCCCAGCACACCGGCTAGAGCAGAGGATTCAGAGCCGGGAGGGAGTGGAAGTACACGCCGCGAAGTAGCCAGCCCCGGTGATCTGCGCGGAGAGCGGTGACCCACATTGCGCAGTGCAGCAGAGATTGGAGAGACACAGGGGCAGGATCTGAGCGGGGAAGTGCCAGGGTGCTTGCAGCCGGCTCCCGGGAAGGAAAAAAAAAAAGTGTGCGCTTTCTTCAGCGGTCTTACGGACAGGAGCCCAGTGGAGGAGCTGGATCGCACCAGCACACGCAGCCCAGCAGTCTGGGAGTCCTGGGGAGTTTCAGACACCTTAGCTGGTGACTGAGGTAGCGTAGCAATACTTACACTTCTCACTGAGATCAACAGCCTCCTATTCGTTCCGACCCTTGCCACAGCGATAAAGGGCCCTGAGGAGCACTGCAGCCACGGCTGCGGAATAGTGGGGCAATAGCGCCACCTAGAGCATTCCCACAGAATCTACGTCGGGTGGGCATTTTTTTTGTATTGTTTTGTTTTTGTTTTTTCTTTTCTTTTCTTTCTTTCTTTCTTTTTTTCTTTCGCTTTTTAAAGTCTTAAAGAGCCCGCTGACATACGTGGCAACTACCAGTAACGAATTCTATGGCAATGAAAAGACAGAGGAATATGGTTCACACCAAAATCAACCAGACAACCCAAGAGAGGGAGTCTGAAGGGATGGAAATGCACAGTCTTGCTGAAAAAGATTTCAGAATAAAAGTCATAACCATGCTGATGGACCTACAGAGAAATGTGCAAGAGCTGAGGGAGGAAGTGAGGGAACTGAGGAAAGACAATGCAGAAATCAGACAAGCGATCGAAGGGCTTAACAGCAGAATGGATGAGATGTAAGAGACTGTTCATGGAATAGAAATCAGAGAACAGGAATACAGAGCAGCTGAGGCAGAGAGAGATAAAAGGATTTCTAGGAATGAAAGAATAATAAGAGAACTGTGTGACCAATCCAAACGGAACAATATTCGCATTATAGGAATACCAGGGGAAGAAGAGAGAGAAAAAGGGATAGAAAGTGTCTTTGAAGAAATAATTGCTGAAAACTTTCCCTCGCTGGAGAAGGAAATAGTCTCGCAGTCCACCGAAGCCCACAGATCTCCCAACACAAGGGACCCAAGGAAGACAACACCAAGACACATAATAATTAAGATGGCAAAGATCAAAGATAAACACAGGGTTTTAAAGGCAGCTAGAGAAAGAAAAAAGATCACCTACAAAGGAAAACCCATCAGATTATCATCAGACTTCTCAACAGAAACCTTACAGACCAGAAGAGAATGGCATGATATATTTAACGTTATGAAACAGAAGGGCCTCGAACCAAGAATATTGTATCCAGCACGATTATCATTTAAATATGATGGAGGGATTAAACAATTTCCAGACAAACGAAAGTTGAGAGAGTTTGCCTCTCATAAACCACCAATATAGGATATCTTAAATGGAGTGCTCGAGATGAAAGCACACCTTAGGCTAAAAAGATGTCACCAGAGAAAATAAAATCATAGCAAAGAAAGCAGACCATCCAAATACTAACTAAAGGCAAAGAATAAACCACCTAGTATAGAAAGAATGGAGGAAGAAGAATAAGAAGGGAGAGAAATAAAGAAACATCAGACAGTGTTTACAATCACGTAACAAGAAAGTAAAGTTAGATTGTTAGATAGTAAAGAAGCAACCCTTGAACCCTTGGTAACCACGAATCTAAAGCCAGCAATGGCAATAATTACATATCTATCAATAATCACACTAAATGTAAATGGACTGAATGCACCAATCAAAAGTCACAGAGTAACAGAATGGATAAAAAAGCAAGACCCATCTATATGCTGCCTACAAGAAACTCACCTCAAATCCAAAGATATACACAGACTAAAAGTGAAGGGATGGAAAAAGATATTTCATGCAAACAACAAAGAGAAAAAAGCAGGTGTTGCAGTACTTTTATCAGACAAAATAGACCTCAAAACGAAGAAAGTAGCAAGAGATAAAAAAGGACATTACATAATGATAAAGGGGTCAGTCCAACAAGAAGATATAACCATTATAAATATATACGCACCCAACACAGGAGCGCCAGCATATGTGAGACAAATACTAACAGAATTAAAGGAGGAAATAGACAGCAATGCATTCATCTTAGGAGACTTCAACACACCACTCACTCCAGAGGACAGATCAACCAGACAGAAAATAAGTAAAGACACAGAGGCACTGAACAACACACTAGAACAGATGGACCTAACAGACATCTACAGAACTCTACACCCAAAAGCAATAGGATACACATTCTTCTCAAGTGCATATGGAACATTTTCCAGTATAGACCACATACTGGGCCACAAAAAGAACCTCAGTAATTTCAAAAATATTGAAATCCTACCAACCAACTTCTCAGATCACCAACGTATAAAACTAGAAATAAATTTTAGAAAGAAATCAAAAAGGCTCACAAATACATGGAGACTTAACAAAACTCTCCTAATTAATCAATGGGGTAACGACCAAATCCAAACAGAAATCAAAGAATATATGGAGACTAATGACAACAACAACACAAAGCCACAACTTCTGTGGGACGCAGCAAAGGGAGTTCTAAGAGGAAAGTATATTGCAATCCAGGCCTATTTAAAGAAGGAAGAACATTCCCAAATGAATAGTCTAAAGACACCATTACTGAAATTGGAAAAGGAAGAACAAATGAGGCCCAAAGTCACCAGAAGGAGGGACATAATAAAGATTAGAGAAGAAATAAATAAAATTGAGAAGAATAAAACAATAGAAAAAATCAATGAAACCAAGAGCTGGTTCTTTGAAAAAATAAACAAAATAGATAAACCCCTAGCCAGACTCATTAAGAGAAAAAGAGAATCTACACACATAAACACAATCAGAAATGAGAAAGGAAAAATCACGACGGACCCCACAGAAATACAAAGAATCATAAGAGAATATTATGAGAATCTATATGCTAACATGCTGGAAAACATAGAAGAAATGGACAACTTCTTAGAAAAATACAACCTTCCAAGACTGACCAAGCAAGAAACAGAAAAACTAAACAGACCAATCACCAGCGACGAAATAGAAGTGGTAATCAAAAAATTACCCAAGAACAAAACCCCCGGGCCTGATGGATTCACCTCTGAATTCTACCAGACATATAGAGAAGAAATAACACCCATTCTCCTTAAAGTTTTCCAAAAAATAGAAGAGGAGGGAATACTTCCAAACTCATTCTATGAAGCCAGCATCACTCTAATACCAAAACCTGGCAAAGACTTCATCAAAAAAGAAAATTATAGACCAATATCCCTGATGAACGTAGATGCAAAAATACTCAACAAAATATTAGCAAACCGAATTCAAAAATACATCAAGAGGATCATACACTATGATCAACTGGGATTCATCCCAGGGATGCAAGGATGGTACAACATTCGACAGTCCATCAACATCATCCACCACATCAACAAAAAGAAGAACAAAAACCACATGATCATCTCCATAGATGCTGAAAAAGCATTTGACAAAATTCAGCATCCATTCATGATTAAAACTCTCAACAAAATGGGTATAGACGGGAAGTACCTCAACATCATAAAGGCTATATATAACAAACCCACAGCTAACATCATACTTAACGGCGAGACGCTGAAAGCTTTTCATCTAAGATCGGGAACAAGAAAGGGATGCCCACTTTCTCCACTGTTATTCAACATAGTACTGGAGGTCCTAGCCACGGCAATCACACAAAACAAAGACATCCAAGGCATCCAGATTAGTAAAGAAGAAGTTAAATTGTCACTATTTGCAGATGACATGATACTGTACATAAAAAACCCTAAAGACTCCATTCCAAAACTACAAGAAGTAATATCTGAATTCAGCAAAGTTGCAGGATACAAAATTAACACACAGAAATCTGTTGCTTTCCTATACACTAATGATGAACTAACAGAAAGAGAAATCAGAAAAACAATTCCATTCACAATTGCATCAAAAAGAATAAAATACCTAGGAATAAACCTAACGAAGGAAATGAAAGACCTGTACTCTGAAAACTACAAGACACTCCTAAGAGAAATTAAAGAGGACACTAACAAATGGAAATGCATCCCATGCTCTTGGCTAGGAAGAATAAATATTGTCAAAATGGCTATACTACCTAAAGCAATCTACAGATTCAATGCAATCCCTATCAAACTACCAACAGCTTTCTTCAATGAACTGGAACAAATAATTCTAAAATTCCTATGGAACCAGAAAAGACCCCGAATAGCCAAAGCAATCCTGAGAAGGAGGAATAAAACAGGGGGAATTACACTCCTTGACTTCAAGCTCTACTACAAAGCCACAGTAATCAAGCAATTTGGTATTGGCACTAAGACAGACCCACAGACCAGTGGAACAGAATAGAAAATCCAAACATTAACCCAAACATATACAGTCAATTAATATTTGATAAAGGAGCCTTGGATATACAATGGGGAGATGACAGCCTCTTCAGCAGCTGGTGTTGGAAAAACTGGACAGCTACATGTAAGAGAATGAAACTGGACTACTGTCTAGCCCCATACACAAAGGTAAACTCAAGGTGGATCAAAGACCTGAATGTAAGTCATGAAACCATAAAACTCTTAGAAAAAAATATAGGCAAAAATCTCTTGGACATGAACATGAGCAACTTCTTCATGAACATATCTCCCCGGGCAAGGGACAACAAAAGCAAAAATGAACAAGTGGGACTATATCAGGCTGAAAAGCTTCTGTACCGCAAAGGACACCATCAGTAGAACAAAAAGACATCCTACCGTATGGGAGAATATATTCATAAAAAAACGTATCTGATAAAGGGTTGACATCCAAAATATATAAAGAACTCACGCACCTTAACAAACAGAAAGCAAATAATCCAATTAAGAAATGGGCAGAGGACATGAATAGACACTTCTCCAAAGAAGAAATTCAGATGGCCAACAGGCACATGGAAAGATGCTCCACATCGCTAATCATCAGAGAAATGCAGATTAAAACCACAATGAGATATCACCTCACACCATTGAGGATGGCCAACATTCAAAACACAAACAACAACAAATGTTGGTGAGGATGTGGAGAAAAGGGAACCCTCCTACACTGCTGGTGGGACTGCAAATTAGTTCAACCATTGTGGAAAGCAGTATGGAGGTTCCTCAAAAAACTCAAAATAGAAATACCATTTGACCCAGGAATTACACTCCTAGGAATTTACCCTAAGAATGCAGCAGCACAATTTGAAAAGGTCAGATGCACCCCTATGTTTATTGCAGCACTATTTACAATAGCTAAGAAATGGAAGCAATCTAAGTGTCCATCAGTAGATGAATGGATAAAGAAGATGTGGTACATATACACAATGGAATATTATTCAGCCATACAAAGAAAACAAATCCTACCATTTGCAACAACATGGATGGAGCTAGAGGGTATTATGCTCAGTGAAATAAGCCAAGCTGAAAAAGACAAGTATCAAATGATTTCACTCATATGTAGAGTATAAGAACAAAGAAAAAATACTGAAGGAACAAAACAGCAGCAGATTCACAGAACCCAAGAACGGACTAATAGTTACCAAAGGGAAAGCGACTGGGGAAAATGGGCGGGAAGGGAGGGATAAGAGGAAAAAAGGGGCATTACGATTAGCAGATGTAATGTTGGGGGGGCACAGGGAGGGCAGTACAACTCAGAGAAGACAAGTAGTGATTCTATAGCATCTCACTACGCTGATGGACAGTGACTGTAATGGTTTTGGTGCGGGGGACCTGATGAAGGGGTAGTTTCATAACTATAATATTGCACATGTAATTGTAGATTAATGATAATAAAATAAATTATCTTTAAAATATATATATATACTGAAAAATATCATAAAACTTGTATATTGCAGGAAAACATAAAGGATTTTCTAGCCAGAAATACAGCATAGTGGGGAAATGACCAACTAAACTTTAATCTTTGTAGAATAACCAGAACTGTTATTTTTACATGAATTAAGATGATCACAGGAGACACGAAAAATGTTATAGGGTATTTTCATATTATTTTCCAGAAATAAGGACATTAGGAATAACAGATTTTACGTGGTTATATTAACCAAACTAATTTTAACCTGCTTTTAAGAAAGAAATACACAGATGAACATTAATAGGTGTTTTTTATTTTACCAATGAATAATATAACAACACACAGTATTTTTCCCATATAGAAATAGTATTTCTGACTTGCCCGCTAATCACCTTATAATTATTTTTTTCCTCTTAGCAATACAAACTTCAGTGAGCAAGTTACAACATTTTACCTAGTTTCCCTTGACTCCCAACCACATATGTGATGAGAAAGTTGACTAAAATATATGGTATAATCTTTAACCAGGAATTTTTGTTTCTGTGTTTAAAAAGAAAGTCCTAGGAATACTAGACTCATAACTTGTCCTCAGTGCCATTGTGCAAAAGTGTTTATGCATTAATTTTAAGTAGTTCAGCTACATGGGCATACTAGCTCAGTAATCCAGAGTTAATAATTAGAAATGATATAACAGCATGTCCCCATTAGTCTAAAGTTCAGCCCTGAATTTATCTATGAAGGAAACAACCAAAAAATAAAAAATAAAAAAAAATAAGGCCGTAACAAGATTTGAGAGAAAATGTTCAGTCAAATTTTGCGTATTTTTTTCAGTCTTTAAACTGTTTTAGCGGCATTAAGTTACAAACCACCTTTAAAATGTTTATTACAAATAAGGCTGATTCATTCAGGTATGGACCTGACTCTTCTTGGTGACAGTTCATTTCACTATGTACATATGAAGTAAAGCTTCATACATTTTTTTAAAATTCCATAAAGACACTTTTCCAAAATTCACACTGGATCCAAACCTCAATTATTCTGAGTTAATCATACTTCAAAGTAGCTCTCATTGGAAATCCCAGTCTGATGAGTATTAAACATTTGAGTAACTGTAGATACCATTTTTAGAGCAAATTATATTGTACTAAGACTAGAAATACATTAAATTTATCTTAATTTGTATATCATATGTACCCACAGACCCAGGACCAAAAATGTTTATTTCTCGTGACTTATTTCCTTTAATTAAAATTATAACCAACTGAGCAAATGTAACTGCATTTCTTTATGATCCTGGTCCTCATTAATCTTAATGGAACTTAGTTGATTATTTTGTAGGTAGGTAAGAAATTAGTAGGTAACAGTAACACTGTTGTCAGTATTAAGTTAAGTATCCAGTCAGAACAACTGAAAACTTGTTCTAAGTAAGCGCAGAACTGGTGTAATACATAAAGTTCTAGAGTAGTGATTCTGAAACTTAAATGTGAACAGAAAAATCATGTGGGAATGCTTGTTAAAATGCAAAATCCAATAGAGTAGGTTTGGAGGAGAGCCCCATAGTCCACCACTCAGGTGACTGTGAAGCAGGCAGTGTAGGGGTTTAATTATTAGTCTTCAGAAGGTTCATGAAACCTCTGATGTACATAAAGAGAACAATCCAGAATTTTTCATAGATATCCTCCTTCAAGAGACAAAATTTTTTAAATCAAATTTTGTGAGCCAAAACCCAAAAGAAGGTAACAGTCACATTGCCTCCAGAAGCCCTGAAGTCCCAGAAAAAAACTGTTGACTAACAGTGAGATTCCCCTAACTTGTAAGATTTCTTTAACACTACTAGTCTGGTTTCTTTTTCCTTCTTTAGCTTTAGAGGCAGTTACCTTGCAATTTTTATGAAAAGTACCCAATGTTAGTACAGAAAATTTATCAGCATCACTGTTTTCTTTCCAAGAGATTTTGAGTTCTGCAACTTTTCTTATTTACTCTACATATAGCTTTTTTCCTCAGGGGGCAGGGGCACTCCTTCATCTTCCCAAATTTGTTAAAATAAATTTTCTATTACTCTTTATTTAATGGAAGCATTAGAGGAAGTATATAGCTATTTCTTAAAAATATATAAAGGGCCTTGGTAATGTAAAATTTAAAATATTGTCCTTGTTTTTGAAAGACTGGACTAAATATCTTTAGGTATCCAAAGACATTACTAAAAAAGAAACAAAAACGATTCTTTTGCCTTTGACTTGAAGTTCTCTATAGCTTACTCATAGCTCTGAGGAATGTTCTATCTCTAAGTCATAAATCCCTTTTCTCCCTCATAGAGGCATATGCTTCTCATCAGTCATATAAAGGACGATGCAACTTTAAAATGTTCTATAGGCACTAAAAATAAATGGTGGGAAAAACTGCCAAGAAAGGGTAGAGACAAATGTACAATCACTGAACTCTTAGTGTAGCAGTGCCTTGTTCACCAGGCTGTTTAGTTACTCTAATGACTACTATGCAGAAAAGAAAAGGAAGAAAAACCATGTTTTTTCTGAACCATGCTAACATCCACTAAATAGCACTTACTATAATAGTGTTTACTATTTATATTCACAAAGATTCTTATAAAAGAGGAATTCTACATCTTTTTTAAAACAAAAATACTATATGCTATCACTCTAATACCAAAACCAGAAAAAGACACTACAAAAAAAAAAACTATCGACCCATGACTGTGATTAACATAGATGCAAAAATCCTCAACAAAATACTAGCAAACCAAATTCAAAAATACATAAAAATGATCATCCTTATGAGCAAGTGGGATTTATTCCAGGGATAAAAGGATGGTATAATATTTGTAAATCAATATAAAAAACCACAGTACCCAAAAGAATGATAAAAAGCACATGCTCATCTCAATAGAAGATGATAAAGCATTTGACAAAATTCAGCTTCCATTCATGACAAAAACTCCCAACAAAGTGGGTAAAGGGTACTGTACCTCAACATAATAAAGGCCATATGTGACAAACCCACAGCTAAGATCATATCTAATGGCAAAAAGCTGAAAGCTCTTCCTCTAAGATCAGGAAAAGAAAAGGATGTCCACTCTCACCACTTTTATTCAACATAGTACTGGAGGTCCTAACCATGGGAATCAGACAACAAAGAGGTAAAAGACATCCAAATTGGTAAGGAAGAAGTTAAACTGTCACTATTTACTGATGATATATTATACATAGAAAACCCTAAAGACTCCAGCAAAAAAACTATTAGAACTAATAACTGGATTCAGCAAAGTTGTAGAATATAAATTAAAACACAGAAATATGTTGCATTCCTATATACTAACAATGAACTAGCAGAAGAGAAACCAGGAAAACAACTCCACTTACAATTGCATAAAAAAGAATAAAATACCTAGGAATTAACCTAACCAAGGAAGTGAAAGACCTATACTCTGAAAATTTTAAGATGCTCATGAGAGAAATTAAAGAAGACACAAATAAATGGAAATCTATCCCATGCTCATGGATAGGAAGAATTAATATTGCCAAATTGGCTATGTTGCCCAAAACAATTTACAGATTCAATGCAATCCCTATCAAAATACCAACAGCATTTTTCAATGAACTAGAATGAATAGTTCTAAAGTTCATATGGGACCACAAAAGACCCTGAATAGCAAAAGCAATTCTGAGAAAGAAGAACAAAGCTGGGGTTATTAGGCTCCCTGACTTCAAGCTATGTTACAGAGTTATATTAATCAAAACAGTATGGCATGAGCACAGTCTAACAGACCCATAGATCAATGGAACAGAATAGAGAACCCAGATATAAACCCCTGCATACATGTTCAACTAACACACAAAAAAGGAGAGATGACTATACAATGGAAGATAGTCTCAACAATAACTGGTGTTTGGAAAACTGGACAGCTACATGCAAGAGTGAAGATGGATTACTGTCTAACTCCATACAAAAGTAAACTCAAAATGGATCAAAGACCTGAATGTAAGACATGAAACCATAAAACTCTGAGATGAAAACATAGGCAAAAATCTCTTGAACATAAGAATGAGCAATTTTTTCCTAGACACACCTCCTCAAGCAAGGGAAACAAAATAAAAAATTAACAAGTGGGGCTACATCAAACTAAAAAGCTCCTGTACAGCAAAGGACACCATCAGCAGAACAAAAAGGCAACCTACAGTATGGCAGAATATATTTGTATGATTCATCCAATAAGGGGTTAACATCCAAAATATATTAAGAACTCATATGCTTCAAACCCAAAAACAAATAAGTCAATTAAAAAAATGGGCAGAGGACCTAAACAGACATTTCTCCAAAGAAGAAATACAAATGGCCAACAGGCACATGAAAAGATGCTCTACATTACTAATCATGAGGGAAATGCAAATCAAAACCACAATGAGATTATCGCCTCACACCAGTTAGAATGGCCACTATCCAAAAAGACAAGAAATAACAAATTTTGGCGAGGATGTGGAGTAATGAGAACCCTCCTACACTGTTGGTGGCAATGTAAATTGGTACAACTGCTATGGAAAGCAGAATAGAGGTTCCTCAAAAAACTAAAATAGAAATACCATTCAGGCCAGTAATTCTACTTCTAGGAATTTACCCAAAGAACAAAATCCCTGATTTGAAAAGATATATGCACCCCTATGTTTACTGCCACATTATTTACAATAACCAAGATATGCAAGCAACCTGAGTGTCTATCCACAGATGAATGGATTAAGATGTGGTACATAAACACAATGGAATATTAATATTATCCAGCCATAAAAAAAAAAGAAAGAAATCCTACCATTTGCAACAACATGGATGGACTTAGAGGGTATTATGCTCAGTGAAATAAGCCAAGCAGAGAAACACAAATACCATACTATTTCACTTATTTGTGGAATATAAAAACCAAGCAAAACAGATTAAACAAAATTACAGACACTGAGAAGTGACTAGTGGTTGCCATGGGGGAGGAGTGGGGGATGGGAGGAGAGGGTTAAGGGGATAAAGTGGCACAAAAATTCTGAATCATAGTATGAGTTCACCATGGGGATAACAGTACAGAATGGAGAATACAATGATTCTGCAACATCTTTTTATGTTGACAGTAAGTTCACTAGTGGGGGTGAAGATTTAGTAATATGGGTAACTGTTGAACCACTGTGTTGTATATTTGAAACCAACATAAGATTGTGTCTCAATGATACTTCAGTAAAAAATATTATATGCTAATCACCTGCAACTGAACTGCTCACCCAAGGTTTAGTACACTAACAGGATTTCTGTACTTATCTCTTATGTATCTGTGTACAATGAAAGGTAAGCAGCAAACAGGAAGTGAGCAATCCCCCTTAGTTGGCCAGAGCTACTCTATCCTTTTACTCTCAGAGTAAAATACAGGAAAGGATAAAGGCATGTTTAACTTGCTGAAGACTACACTATGCTGTGAGATTTCAATGCATATGTTTCCATGCGAAGTCATTCATTCTCCAACTATTTCAGGAGAAAGTCTGTTCCCCTTAAGGAATGTCAAATACAAGCCAATAGGTATTAAAAGTTTTTGTTTGAGTTTGGAGAGAGGGAAGGTGGAGAAAAAGCTGAAAGGTAATGGAGATAAGACAGAATCCTTTTTTGCCCCAGTAATCAATATCTGCATCAAAATATGTGTATAACCTTACTTGCTTTAGAATAACTGGGTGGCAATATGTAAGACATGCATGAGTGTGCACGTGTATGCTGGGACAATGGGGATCACTGTTAAATAAGAGTCTGTTAATACCTGGTTCTCACCTTTCTCCCTAAGAAAGACTATCAATGATAGCTGGGTGGTGGCTCTTCTGGAAGTCCATTTCAAAGCATTTGGCATGAATGGCTATATAATATGCTTTTTTAAGTAGTTCTTTCTGAAACTTCTAAACTCACTTCAATTTCACCTACAGTCAAAAGGCTCCTCTCATAATTCTTATCTGGGCTGAGCCACAGTGAGCGCTCTCAGCTATCTTGCTCTAGTTAAAGCTGAGAATCCAGAAGCAACCTTCACAGGATTCCTCGACAAATGCTTGTGTCACTCCCAAAACAAGTCACAGACTCCAGATTGGGGAAGGCAGTATAGCACAGAGAAGACAAGTAGTGATTCTATAGCATCTTAGTACGCTGATGGACAGTGACTGTAATGGGGTATGTGGTGGGAAATTGATAATGGGGGGAATCTAGTAACCAAAATGTTGCTTATGTAAGTATATATTAATGATACAAAAAAAAAATCCAGATTGGGTGCCATCAGCCATCCAGCACCCTGTGAAGCTGGTTTAAGGATCTCTCAAGTAGAAGGCATAATGATTTTAACACAGGGAATCTTAGCCCTAGAACAAAAATTCTCAATTCTGGCTGCAGTTAGCATCACTTGAGGAGCTTTTAAAAATAATAGTAGTAGGGTCTCCACCGTCACAGATTCTGATTTAAATGTTGGAGATGGGTCCTGTCTGATTTTAAAGTGTAGCCACCAGAATCACTATCTTAGACCTAGGAGAAAGAAGTATGTGCAAAAGCAAACAGAAAGTGTTGTTTTAACATTTCAAATTTTAAGGAAGGGATCAATTAATGAATCAACGTATGTATGTGTGTGTGTGTATATACATAGATAATGATTACATGGTATGTACATTATAAAAACTGACGCTGGACTTTGGACAAAAAAAACAGAAAACACGTTGGTTGTACTGAGGAAAAACCCTATCATTGTCATTTACAGCAATTATTTACCATGTTTGCCTAATTATCATGAATTTCAACAATGATTATAAATACCATTAAATATACGTTCAATTAACTGTTAGTTTTTGTATGATTAGATGAATGAAACATAGAGGTAGAGAATCATGGGGCTGGATACCCAACTCGGTCCCTTTACTACACACCAGAAGTTTAATGGCCATGAACTTATAATTTTTAAAAATTAAAGAAGACATTACCTATCAATAGGGTGCTCTGATTAAATATCCAACTAAACAACCACCCAGTATTATAGACCACTGGATTCCTTTTTACTAAACAAGGAGAAATTCCATGTTCCTTAATTAAGTATCAAATATTTTTGAAACATAACTGATAGGCTAGTACTCTTGTGTTTAATTGATACTCACATAATAATGTCATTTTTTACATTTTAAATTTCTTACTCCATGTATTATTTTCATACAGATTTTGCAAACTCATTTCAAAAACAAAATTTAAAAATATACAGCAGCAACTCACTTAACAAAATGAATATATTCAGAAATTAGATACAAATGGAGTTTCTTTATGCAGAATACTTTTTCATTGTTTATGATTAAAATTTCAAAAATGCTTTACCCTCATTTCTGATTACTATTCAAGCAGCAGTAGCTTCTGACATTTTAGCAGTGAGTTTTCCTGTCTCTTTTTTAGACCAGGGTAGGAAGCGGTTTTAAAAACACTTAAGTACATCAAAAAAGAGCTTTCTGTTTAAAAGATTTCTACAGTAAGACCTTACACCATTTACATTACAGCCTTTGTGCGTTCAATTTTTCATTAACAAATTTCTTAAAATTTGGCATGACAATAAAGTGAGAATAGTGTGTGTTCCCAAGAGAAAAAAGCATAAATATATAGCAGAAAAATAGTAACATTTAAAAATACAGGAGACATTATACTCTAACTATAAATAATACATAAATATGAAGTGGGATACTTGAAGGAAAAAAGTTGCTTTACAAATTAAAATATATTCATATCATCCTATCTGGAAGTAAGACACAGTATCATTACTTCTGAGATGACAGATCTATGGTTGTAAAGAATAATAGAAGTTTTTAATTCCCAACTATTAGTTTTGTCTGTAGTCTGTTACACCATCTTTCTCTTTTGCCATATGCATTGCAGGTGGGATGTTTCCTGTTGTTACTGACTCAAGTTTCAGTTTTTCTTCTCAATGGGTGATTCTATAATTGTGTTTCACTGTCCCAAAGTCAAAATAAGTTACTAGGATGTGTACATGGTTTTTCTATTTAATATTTTTGTAAAAAAATAAAAATAAAAAAGCAAACTTTCTTAACCTAAAGGAATTTAAACACCAAAAATCAAAGTCAAAAATTATAATGGAAACAAAGATGAAATCGTGTAACTTTTTTCATAAATCCTTATAGCTATCGATTGTTTAGTCAAAAGTTCGTATGTAATCAGAATACCATTCATAATTTTTTATGAAGTCTTTCTTTTCAAACATTTCCAGGATTAATGTATAGTAACAAGATTTCAAATGAATGTTGTATTAAAATGATCCCAGGAAAAACTGTGCCTTTAATCTTCTACCATCTTTTGTATTCTCTTTCTAGAACATGTACACTGTAGCTTAGTAAATTCAAGATAAAGGAAACAACTTTCTTTACTGAGAGAAAAAACATATACCTCTGAATAGTTATAGTAGACAAGAGCTTCAGGAACCAACATATGGGCCTGCAGGAGCACAGAGCTCCCTTTAAAGAAACTTGTACATATATGGACTTAGCAATACCCTGAAATACTAGTTAGTAAATGTTAAAGGAGAACCAAAAGAAATTTAAAGAAATTCAAATAAAATAAAAACTGGCATAAATAAATAAGTTTTAAAAGTACAATTCCTCATATTATATTAACTATGTTCAAGTCCAATGTGGCTGGTCCAATTTTCTAGGCACTTTGCCTTATGTTCTCTTTCAGGGCTTCCTGCTTTAAACCAAGGGGTAACTATAAGTACACTAGGAGACAAGGGTCTTTGGTCTTGGATAAACCACATGCTATATGACTTGGATAAACCATTTACCTTTTCTGGGTCTCTATTTCCTCATCAATAAAACTGAGAGGTTGAAATTTACATGCCTTCATTATCATCACTCAGAAATGTTTGTCTCACAACTTAACTTACATCTACATTCTCTAAGCACCTGAAAGAACTGTTTGTTCTTTATAATGTCCATCACTCTTAAGCTCCACTGCCTGTTTTACTTACTGTTGAATATCTGGCTCATAACAAGTAGTTAACAGATTTGTAGAACACGTAACAGAATGAAGGAATATATATATACTTCTCTATACTACTATGAAAAACCTGAGACTGCCTCTCAACTCTTAAAATTTAAGTCTCTTTACCTAACAGCATACATAATATGAATACCTACACAATAACGTATGCTTTTTCTCTGAGAAAAATCCTTGCTTATGAAAATTTTACTATTCCCTTGTGTCAGGATTTGATGTACCTTAGCAACTAATGTTAGCCTTTATAATAGTCTAAAATGTCCACAACAGTCTCATTTAAAGAGAACAATCCTTTTCACGAGCCATAAATTTAAAAGACTATTTAAATATACGTGATATTTTTTAGCAGAAACTTAAAGCAGTTTAATCATATCGGGATTTACAAAATAATTTGAGTTTTCAAATTGGGCTATTAGGTGATTAGGTTCCTTGAGTCTATGCCCCTAATCAGCAGAATGAATATATAAAAATATAAATTAAAAAAAATAGGGAAAACATTTTGCAGAACTTGTTTACAAGGTTTAAACATTATTTCTTGTGGAAAACAGTAAGGATATTGTATCTCTGCATCAATACCATGCTATTTTAAACACATATGGAGTTATCTTTGTATAGTTTTCTATTATAAAAGTGTTATTTATGTGAGACTCCCCATAAATGTCTGCAAATTAAAGTTTTGTTATTTTTTAAAGAGAAAATTCATTACTAATTATTTACATAATAATCCTATTGCTTAAGCAACTATGACCAATAATTACAAATTTGAAATTATATACTCTTCTATTACTTATTTGTCTAAGCAACCATGTAAAAATCTCTCTTAAAGATATGGTTCTGAGTTTTTTGATCAACATCACTTATTTCTGGGTCCCAGCCAAACTGTTCATCACTTTCTTAAAATGAGGAACTGTAGACACTATATAATATTTTAAATAAGAAAAAAGGAGCATTCATTTAATATATCTTTACAATTCTAGTGCTTTTCAAAAGTTCATTGTACAATAATTTATTCTTTGAAACTGGGAATTTTCACAAAAATTACATATTAAGTTTCTAAGATGGCTCAGAAAAGTACACTGAACCTATAATATAGAGTACTAGAGTACTGCTAATATGATAAACAGGGAAGAAGTTTTTGATTTAGTTCATCAAAGAGAAGGGGGAAAAGCCAGTTGGGAACTAAAAAAGGATATTCAACCTTGAAATGTGCTAAGAGACAGACAGCTATACCAACACTTGAATTTAATTAATCAAATCCCATTTAAAACACTTTTTTTCATAAAATCTTTCAGTGAATCCTTAAGGAGACATATCAAAAGGAGACACACCCAATGAAATTTTTGAAGAACAGAATAATATACCTTTAACATTTATTTTTTCAGCTAACAGGTACGTTGTTTGAAGACTTAATAAGGAGTAGATACAGCTTGGCTCAATACACTGGCACATGGAATATTCTGAATTCTAATTTTAGTTTTTCTACCGACTTTTCTATGCCATACTTGAAAATCCTGAACTTTCCGTATCTCTCAGTTTCTTTATGAGAAACAAGAGGGATGTTTTTCACACTATCTCTCAACAATAATATTAAGAGGTAAAATACAATGTAAAGAATTTGGCAAATACAATAATGCTACATAAAGTCTGACATACTTTTCAAGGAACTATAAATTAAACTGAATTTGTTTTATTCTGTCTAGTGAAAATTTACCAAGTCAGTTTCACCAGAACTTAATAGTCACTATTTCCTTCTATATTTCACTAATATACAGACAATACATACAATCACTGTAATAGTTAACACTTTCATGGCTCTTACTATGTGCAGTCATTTTTAAAGGTGATATTTATCTTATTAAACAACCGTTAGATGGGCACAATTATTACGCCCATTTTACTAATGAGGAAATTGAGGCACAGAATGTCATTTAGCTATTAAGTGTTAGAATAGCAATCTGAACGCAAAGAGAGTAGCTCTAGAGTCCAGGCTCTTAACTTTTTTACAATATTGCCTACTTAATGTGGGCAAACTAAGACAAAGAAAGGAAACCTATCTGCATATTATTTCCCTTAGGAAGAATCACCAAAAGCACTGTTGTAAGCTATGAGTAAAATATTTATATTAACAAAGTATGACCATTTAATTCAAATTTCTCTAAATATCTGAGTTCCACAATATTTATAAGTGCCCATTTTATTAACAAAGTACAGGAAAGCAAAAAGATGAAGTAGATCAGGACCTCATCTGCAGAATTTCAGGTAAGTTTTAAGATAGTTTTAGGAATTAACAGATAACACTACATTTTAAAAAACAGGGAAGAAATTTAATGCATATATAATATCACAGATTCTGAAACATGGTTATTGCTAAGAATAGAAGCAGAGAAGGAAAAGAAAAGGAAACCAAGTTTTAGTGAATATCCACAAGATGCTAGGACTTTATATATACGCATTTTATCATTTAATAGTCACACACTACACTAATTTTACAAAAAAACTAATGTTCGGAACCTTAACAGTTCACCAAAGGATTCATACTATAGTATTCAGTACATAAACCCAGTGTGCAAACCCAGGAACATCTCTGAAGCTCAAAAGGTTGTTCCCTAATTAATAAAAACACCATAATGGTTATCCCTGATCATCTGTAAATACTGCAGTTAGAAGAGTACAGAAACATACTATTAAGTTCATTATTTAAAGTATAAATTTCCAAGCCCCTTCTTTCCCAAAGCTGAAGGCCTATAACAACAGAAAATGGCATTTCTCTACCTTTAACATTTTTAACAAATGTTTTTGCGTATGTGCTTATAAGCGGTGAATTAGTATGGGGGAATACCTCTTGCAGTATGTTCTTCAGAAGGTTTTTTTTGGCTTTTCAGAGAATTAAGATAATGTATGTAAAATGCTTCATACAGCGAATGGGCACAAGGCATGCACTCAATATTAGCAATCACTACTGCAGTAAAAAATCCTGTCAGCATTCTTTAACCATAGTCATGTTTTCTAAACTTTATTTGATAAAGGAACCATATGGGTGTTGGGGAGAGTGGGAGGAAGGTGGGTGTCATACCGTTAACTTATCATAGAACTAGAGATATCTGGAATACACTTTGATAGAAACACAAGTAGCAAGCTGTAAAACACAGGGATCACATCAATCCCTGAATAATTCCCAAGTGATTCTTTATTTCTGTTTAGAAGGTACATTGACCCCTTAAAAGTCACTAGATTAATTTAGTAAACTTCTTTCAAATGCTAATAAAGCTTCCCAAGCACTTGTGGTCTATGAATCATTAGTGGTCTGCTAGACACTGCATGAAAAGTAAATCAGTGCTGGTGATGCTGTCTTGTTTAGTATGTTTTATATATAAGTAAAAAAGCAGGTAAGTGAAATGATTAGCATTGAACTCAATTCTTTAGTTCTTAATTTTAGATGTTATCTGCTTTAAAAGCATAGTCTACCACACTTAGAATGCTAGAAAGTTAATTAAGTTCACGATCACCTGATGAAGGCACTGGCATCAACCGACAGTAATGTGATGCACCCTGCCCATTCAATGAATGCCCATATCTTACCTCTTCCTTAGAAATTAACACACCTTTGCAATATTTTGGTCATAACAAAATTCAAATGAGTTAATCCATTTTTTTTATAAGTTTCTTAATATTTGGGGCATTACTTGAAACTTTAGTTATTAATTAGATTGTTCATTATTTAATACAGATGAAATTAGTGTGCAAAGAGGCTTAAAACTTTAAGATCCTCATGAAATAAAGATATTTTATTGATAATGTAAGTTAAATGGAAAATAATTAAAAATTAAATTTCTTCAATTTTGTCTTTGAAAGTATGCTTCAATATACATCAATATTTTCAAGGCTAAAATCAAGGCCTGAAATAGTTAATGTAACAGTAATTTATAATACTTCTGACTGTAAATTACTATAAGAATAAAATAAATTCAGCATCATATTGCTATCATTTTACAATTCAACTTTTCTTAAAAGAATTTCTTAAATTTTTGTATTCTAGTAACATTAAGACAAATAGGCCCATGATGCAGAACATTCAATTGTGCATGTGTATTTTCTACTCTCCCTGTCCTGGTTCTCTCCAGAAACCACACTGTTTCACAACCAGGTGCCAGCTGAGTGTTTCCAAGTTGTCCAAATGAGTATGTTCCTTACAATCATTTGCTATGATCTCCTACACCAACCTACTACACTTGCAGGCTTTTTCTTTTTCTGCAGTGCTTACTACTGAGTCAATCACATCTAAGATATTCTCTTGAATACACATAGACACCAATTTTAATCCCCTTTTGTGCTTTCCATTTTTAACCTTCACCTGGTTTTGTTTAGGGCATAATATTATGTTCACTACTTTCCACTTTTATCTGTGCTAAAGGGGTGTTATGAGACCTAACACCTAACAATGAATCTACAGAAAAAAACATTACATTTTAAACTGAAATATAAATGAACTCCTGTAACACAATCCTTTTATAAGTAGGAAGTTTTTGCATTGAGCCTAAAGAATATTAGACTAACTTTATATATTTACCCTAAAGATAAAGAAAACTTTGGCCTAGAACTTCCTGCAGTTTGGCTCTAACATAACTCCCTAGCATCACCTGTTAACCATGCACTCTAATTCTTAACTTGTCATTCCGACCTTCATTTAATGTTAGGTACTATGCTTTCTTCCCCCTCAGTACCTTTATACATATTGTTCCTTTCTTCCATAAAACTTGATCAAGTTAACTCTAATTCATCAATTTTTCAGCTAAATAAATTCTAACAAAAAAAAAGCTTCCTTTGATCCCACTGATTGGTTAAATTATCCTTCTAAGGGCCCTTATACTAAATACTATGTCTCTCTACAGCAATTGGAACAGTTCCAACTTTGCATTTATTCATATGCTTGTTTGATTAATATTCTTCTCTATCACTAAGATATAAGTTCAGAAGAGCAAGACCCATGACTACTTTTGCTCACTATTCCAGTGAGCATCTAATAGGTATCAATATATATTTATCAAAGAAAGAAATTTACCAAAGAAATTGGAAAAACCACTGGTTGAAATAAAAGAGATAATGACCATTGAGTCAATGACCCTGACATAGTTAAAAAAAAATCACTATGACTTTTCAGATGAAAACAAAATAAAGAGCCATATTTGGTAGAACTCTTTAAATCTGACATTTTCAGAAAAAAAAAGTTCAATGCATGGTGGCAGGGGTAGGTGGGATGGTAATTTACATGATGGGACAACCTGGAAATGAATAAGATGCAAATAAAACATCAAGAAAATGGAGAAAACAAGCTATATCTTTTTGTTATTTTTATAACTTATTTACATGTAAGATTTATAGTTTTAATTGTGTACAATTTCTACTGATCTTAGGGACCAACATAGGTATAAATTTTAATTACAAAAGCAAAAAGAACCTCAATTAGTATCCATGAATAAAATTTTCCTGTTTTTAACTATTGTGTTTCATTTCCAAGTCATATGCAGAATACACTTACTTCAGACTCCAACGGATTTTCCAGTCATAGCTGCAAAGAGCTATTCACTTCCTTATTTTTTATGCAAGTTATTTTTTCCCTATTTCTTCTCTGACCCACATACTGGAAATAAAGTTTTAAAAACATAAATGTAAGGTATATTATTTCTAACCACTTTCCTAATTTACTAGGTTATTCTGAATTTTAATTCTAGCTTTCAAACTAGTAAAAATAAACTTCCCATCCCCTCATCCCATTGGAAGCTTTGTCTTTACTTGAATTATTCTTTTCTGTGCCAGCCCAGGACTTCTCCTCTACCTAAACTCTGATTAACTCATGTCCTCCCAGGAATCCTACTGTGATTAACTCTATAGATTTCTAATTGCTTCTTTACTCTGCATATTTACATACTCAGTTGATGTTATTTTACAAAAGTTCCTGAAGTGTTTTTCAAGTACGTTTCAGTCACTTAAAAAAAGGGGGCTTAATCTTAAAACCTTCTGTTTTATTTTTGTCTGCTATTCAAGCTACTGCTGAATATAGAAAACATTATTAAAACTTTAAGTTACTATGCCATCTGTATTTTGAATGAGCATACAATAATTTGGCTCACTGATTAAAATACTAAAAGTCCATCTTAGGCCCATATATTTTATCTTAGACTGAAACTGACCTACTGTCTACCACTTTATGACTGACATTCTTCATTGCCAGTTCTCTAGTTTATATTTTCCTAGGACAGTGAGAAATGCATTTTGCAATAAGAAACAAAATATTTAAAAATAGTGATAGATTATATTCATCCCTCAACTGACTAAGCTTTTCACCCTGTTCAATAAGATTAGATCAGTCTAACAGGCTTTATTATGTATCAAGCTATGATGATTGTTAGCCAATAGTCAATTCTCTTCCAAGTATTTTCAAGAGATGTATCCATGTAACAATTAGGATCTTGGACTGCAATTTTGTAGGATCATTCTTTTTCTCATTCTTTTAATGTGTAAGTATATTTTTTCCATTATAAAATTACTGCATGAATATAAGCCTATTGTTAAAAATAAATCCAAGTAATGCTAATGCATACAAACAAGAATTCTTCAACATTCTGGCATCCCATATACATACTTCCTATAAACCAAGGATAAAATTTGGTACGTTATTTTCCAGACGTTTTCTTAATGTGTTTACATAAATAAAAGGAATACATTTTACACAATTTAGTTTATAAGTATGTGCATGTAGCATAAAATATGTATTACATATGTATGCAAATATGTATTCATATTACATGCATAATTATTCTGTATGTACTACTTTTTTACATAAACAGGATCATATTGTGCATATTATTCTGTGACTTGTTTTCAAATTAACATATCTTTACCATCTTTCCATGTTTTTTAGTCTACAAATCCAAATTTTGCATGGTTGTTGTTGGTTCTCATTTTCAGATACCACAGGTAGTATTTCCTAACTTTTTTTACTATTCTAAAATAAATGTGATTTCTTTTAGTATTCAGGAAAATGAGTAATACAGATTTTTCCATTATGTTATTTCTCAATTAAAAGTGTTTTAGCAAGTATTCATTCAATTTAATGTTTTCATCTCCCCTAAAATGTTTAAACCTCCTGTAAGTTATATTTCAGAAATATATGTATATACATAAAGAATGTATACATTTAGTAAATCAAGGTCTAAAATTAATAAAAACTAAAATTTAGCTTTATAAAAAGAGAAAGCATATAATATAGCAAATTTGCCTATTTATTGGAAAAATTAAACACATACACAATTTATTTTCTGACTTACTGAGGTAATTGTGCAAAAACAGAGAAGCTGCTAAAGAAGTTTTTAAAGAATTCTTAACAGCTTTAAAAAGGGGAAAAAAAAAACTTTTAAAGTTTACCAAAAACTTAAAACAGAAACCACAAACAGCAGGAGCAGCAGACCAGTAAAGGAACAAGAATAAATTAAAATCTGTGTCATGTGGGTCTCACAAATAGAAGAACACAGGATTAATTGCTTTGTTTTCTAACAGGCAACATACTGCCATGTTCTTCAAACTGGATAAAAGTCAAACCAACTGGGGAGCAAACTAACATCTATAGAACTTACTAATCTTAAAAAAAAAAGCTCAACTGGGTCATTTAAATAAGATATGCAACAATATAAACTATTAGGTTTTATTATCAAAAGATATTGTTAAAGGAAATGGTATACTACTAGTAGAAAATAAGCTTCATTTTTAGAGTACTATGAAAGAATTAAATGTTAATTCCTCCTAAATGAAAAAAAATATTCATAAAGAGGGAAAGGCTATGGTTACAAAAAAAATCATTGTCATCATTACTAGGGGTATTTGTAACTGGTGAGCTTTCCGATATATAGTGAACTGAACTACTGTAGCTTTAACTGAAGTTTGAATGTTATAAACAGTTAGATGTCTGGCTCTGGCCTGCATTCTAATACCATCAGCAGAACAGAGATGGGAAGCATAAACAAACCTTTTAACTAGATTAGTCTCTAAAATGGCCAAGAAATCCTTCAGCACAAACTCCTGTGTGACAAATATGGAAGAAGGAATAATATTTTTGGAATAATGCTAAAAAGCAGCCTCTAAATTTCTGTCATTATTAGAGCACATATTTGACTTACTAAATATTTTGATGTCACTTTACTATTCATATAATGATAAGCTTTACTTTTAACTTTCCAGATAAATAAATATATTTTTTATCTTTCACATCAGCTGGTTTTTAGATCCCAAGTAAGGAAGCTATTTAAAAATCAATACTTTCTTTTGTTGAATGTGGAATACTTCCCTTCACCAGTATCAGTGAGTGCATGTACACAGCCAAGATTATTTTTAGATACTAATAATATTAACAATGTATGGATTAAGTTAATTAATGGTCAAGAAATTAGTAGATTCTTCTGGACTCAAACTGCATAGAAAACAACTTAGTACTAAGTCAACCTTAAGAAACATTTTAGGTCTACTTCTAAGTTCTGAGACACAGTTATTAAAAAAAAAAAGGCAGCACAAAAATGTAAGTTTTAACACCAATACCCTACAGAAATTTTTCCTTTATTGCTAGAATATTGGTTGGTTGGCAGAGGACTCGAAGCATGGAGATCCAAAAATTTTCACAAAAGTTGGTGACTGAGTTATATAACTATTTTAGTCCTTTAAAACAGTATGTTCTAATAAATTACTCAATGACACAGAACTTAATTACAAGTTCTCTAAGGTTATATAGATCAGCTGAAACAAGGACTAATTGGAATTAGTCAAATCCAACTTTGAATGAAGTATTTTTTTAACCAGGCATGGTATCATTAGTGACTGTCTTTTTCATTATGACCAGCTACATTAGAAGTGTAGCTTAATCTATGTAAAGTCTGATTTCACCTTGTCTCTGAAGAGTTGTACTGAGTCATTTGAACTGAAATCTTATATGATATAGAAAAACCTCAAACAGAAATGTTTGAGTTAGAACTTTTACTTTTAATGGAATTACCTTTAGCTTATCTGGGGAAATTATTTGGAACCATAGACTTATTCTACTCACTGATTTATTCAGATTGTTCTTAAAAGAAAGAAACCACATTTGTTATAAATGTTCTGTCTAAAGTATAATAGATGATACAGAATAGTCTTTAGCATTTAAACTATTTCCAAACCCTATGGCTCATAATGCACTGGCATAACATTCAAAGAATACAGTTAATGTAAGCATATAGGATGAATGTGTATTTACTTACGATGGATATGAAAGTTACTTGATGAATAAAATAGAATTTTTAAAAATTATGCTTTTCTCCTAAAAGCAAAGAATAAAAAAATCAATTCTGGTTACTTGGGTGAAAAATTACTTTAATTCAGTAGCTGTATTTAAAGAACTATGTAATAATATAGGTATCTAGGGAATCCAACAAGTTACCCGAAAAAAACTTCTCCTAACTTAAAGTAGTACTAAAAGGAGCAAATTAAGCTTAATCCTATATATGTAATGTAGTAATAATGAAGTACTGTAGGAAGCTATGTGTATATATACACCAAAGCACTAGTCAATATAAATTCATGCAAGATAAAGAAAGTTCAATATGTAGAGTATCTTAGGGTTATTTTTGCCATAAAAAAAGAAGACTGACTTTATGTATTTTTTATTTCAAGTTTCATACTGGTCTGCATCTATATTCCTTATAAAGGGTTGGGTTTTTATTTGTTTTTCTGTCCTTGCAAACTTTTAGAAATTTTCCATCACATGATCAATAAGCTACTGGGGCCATGATTTTGACTGGGGTCAAAAAAAAAAATACTAGTATTTGCCCAAGCACTTATGAACTTATAAAAAATATTCTGATTGTTTTGAATTAGAATATCATGAATTTACCCCTGATGGAGTATTCTGTTGCTATATGATAAAAGGCTATTTTGTCAGTAACAGTTTTCCCTATTTTTAACATGTGAACAATGTTACAAAGTTCACAGGACAGCTAAGGAATGATATGGATTGATACATTTATCACAGGTACTTATAATAAATGCTAACTATGATTGTTACTAAAATAGAAAGTTGAGAATGAATTACAGAGATTATAATTAACCCTCAAGAGTCTATTTACCTTCACAAGACACTACCAACAGCGGGTTCCCTCCTTTTAAATTGTGAATCATTATTATTCTAAAAGGTACATTTTAAAGAGGGCAAAGGAAATCTTTCTAATATATTTTAAATTACATATTTCAAAATCATGACAGGAATCAAAATAATATTCTTTGTGTTTGAAACATCCCTTAACTAAGAAACTTCCAACTCATTTTACTAAAGTTACGGAAACAATATGACACAATAAAGATTAAAAATTGCTTTAGATTTAGGACTAGAACTGGGAAGTTTCTTATAAGGATCTTGGAGGAATACATCTAGCATGCACTAAAAACTCCAAAACTCCTAAATAGCGCATGCTATAATTATTCCATGATAATTAAATCGTACTGTCAGCTTAAAATATGGTAGAAAGTAACTCAGTGCTCAAAGTGATAATGTACAATGTCATGTCTTCCAATGAACCATGAAAGATAATCTGTTATATGAGATGTAAAAAGAAAAAAAGTTACTTTTTAGGAAAAAAAGCTTAAGTTTACAGTTGGATTTTTGTTTGTTTAATAATTTAATAAGTACTATAATGAATGGTGTCATCACTTTCAAATAAGTGTATAGAATAAAATACTAGCAATGATAGCCACATAGACTATTTTCATGGTCTAAAATTAGTGAATGATACACAATAGAAATCCCCTGAATACAGTATTAAGTGGAAAAATTTTCTTCATATTTACTATTTTATTAAAAGACAGCAATATCCCTCCTAACATGCATTTTTCCACTTAACAGTATTCATTTAGCTAACATTAAATTTACTCAGGTAGAAGCATCAAAATAAAGATATCACCAATATGCTTATGGAATACAACTAAGATTTCTATTCACATTAAACTGTAGGGACCCTCCTTGTTCTCAGATGCCTAGCACAGTGCCTGAAAGAGAGATGCTCAGTAAATGTTTAATGAATAGCTAGTACAATCTCTTTTACACATACATTCAAAATCCACACAAGTTTGCAAAGGTACATAAGTTGGACATAGGCTTTCTGGCTGACTTCATGGGGTCCCACTGATGACTAGGAGTAAATCTTCATATCCATAGAAAACTGGCAAGTTGTAATTGTCTGGATAAGGACCAAAAAAACAAAGTCAGGGAAACATGTCACCTAAGTAACAGTTGCTTTATAGAGCTGGTAAAAGTGGCTTAAATCATTCCAAAAATCTATTGCAGCACTCAATGAAATGAAATTTCAATGTATTCTGAACATTTGATAGTGTATTTTTAATTGGAATTATTTTGATTATCCTGTATTTAAAATAAATCACTTTTGTCAATTTACATTCTAAACAAAGATTAGAGGGGGTTTGTTCTTACTTATTTGCAGGATTTAATTTGACTAATAGAAAAAGTGAGAACCACAATAAAGATAAAGAAAAAATTTTTCGTGGTAGTGAAGAAATTGTAGCAGGGAAGAAAGGATAAAAGAGGAAAGGGAAGGATTACCACATGGGACTAAAGAAATTCAAATATGCCTAACTCTATTATCAATCATGACAAACAACCAACAGGGTCTACTGTGCACTGGACACTGTGCTGTGAGGGATATAAATGTTAATTAGACAAAAATCTTTAGCTTTAAGCAGTTCATAAAACAAGACTCACAACTAAACATTTTATAACACAATAGGCATTCCTCTTATATATATATATATGGGTCCTTAATACAAAAGTAAGAGTATATTTATTGGTTAATTGGAAGTGTAGGAAAAAATAAATATTAGGGAAAGCTGAAATAATTCTCGAAATAGCAACAATAATCACAATAATAAAAATCAATACCTTAAAAAAATTATTGAATTATAAATGGGCAAAATAATGGTTTAAAGCTATTCATCTTAATATTCTGGAAAATATGCCTTCATATAAAATCTTCGAGTGCTATACACAGAATTGTGCAAAATAATTTAATTTCTGATAAAGGAAAATGAAGTAGTGTAGCATAGTGAACATCAAGAGAACTGAGTTCTCTGGTCCCAGCTCTGCCCACTTCAGGCCTTGGAACATTGTGGCCAAGTTCCTCAAGCTCTCTGAACTTCAAAATATGGAAAATGAAGAGTTGGGCAAAGTGACTTCCACAAAACCATCTCATCGAAAATTACAATACAAAAAATACATCTTAATACTTAAAAACATAAGCCATAATAAAAATAAAAGGCTTTCTAAACATAAATCATTATCCAACTTCGAAGAAATCTAGAATTTTCAAACCATATAAGGTTACCCTGGGGTGGGGGTATAAAGGAATGTTTTCAAAGGAAAACAGAAATAAGAGTATGTAAAGGCATTACACTCAAGACTAAATTTTCACTCAGCTGCCTACTGGGCAACTACCACCCTAATTAGGTATATAATTCGCTTTACTCAAAATTGGTTTCTTCACTATTTTCAACTTTCTATCTCTTATGTTAAGGTTGCTGAGATATTAAGGTGAAGATAAGAAATCCTAGACGGACACAGATGGTAGGAATTGATGTTGGGAGAAAAACTTAAACTTGGCACAGATTTCTGCTTAAGTGCACCAATTACACCTTCGAGAAAGGTTAAGACACTGTTCAAATTTGTAACAGAAAGAAGGGAAATAAGACCATATTGTTTACTGCTACACAGCTTTTTTTCCCGTGTGTGTAAATGTCTACTTTTGAACACAGTTGGTAATTAAAATTTTACAGAACAAGTTTCTGCATATGTAATGCTTTTCTGCCACTAAAATACATTGTTTTGGCCTTATCATCAAGATAATAAAAAATCAGAATTATCATGTCTCTATAACATTTATGTCAAATATCCTTCTAGATTTATTTTCCTTCCATCCTTTTCTAGTTGACCAAATTGCTATTTTCATATTGCCAGTCTGATCGCAAAATTGGGGCTTTACAGAAGAATATTTTTTGCTGACATAAATTATGGGATCAGAGATACCAATGCAGTTGCAAAAAGGGTGTGTGTGTGTGAGAGTGTGTGTTGTGTGTGTGTGTGCATGAATGTGTGCATCCATCTTCAAGGAAAGGATAAATTTATGTATGAAACAAAATACCAATTTCCAATATAAGCCCGAGTAAAAGGCCTATGTCGGATATGTACTTTCTACATTTGTGAAATAAAATACAGCACTGAATTTGAAAGCCATTCACTGAGAACATACCATGTAAAAACAGAGAATAGTGATTTTTATCAAGATTATTATTCTATAAACCTAATTCTGGAGTTATCTTTCAATTTATATCTAACTACAATGAATATAATGCAGCTTCATGATTTGACTCATAAAAACATATTTTAGAAATTTGTTTCCTTTCACATATAGTGAGCAATTTGGTTCAGTACCACAAGAGATGAAAAACTCATCTCAATTTACAACAGTAAATAAATAATTCAGTTAAAACTGAAAGTGGTACCAATCCAGTAAACTATTGATGGAGAGGTCTGGCCCTCCATGAAGCCAGAACAACATAAAGTTTTCTGTAGGGATTACTTGTTCGGACAAGTTACAAAGATTAGAAAAACACCCATATTGATTACGAAATAGCTGGTATTCTCATCTTATGGAAAATAAATATCAGGAACGTATGTGGGGAGAGACAACACCAGTGGTACTTAAACTTGAAGCATTTTAAGCTTTGAACTTTATATGATGATATATGAAACAAACATTTAAGAAAAAAAGCAGTAATACAAGTCAAAACCTGACCAAAGGCCTCTATCAACTAAAAATCTGAAATTTTCTATGCAAGTCAGAAAAAATGAAAAAAAGGAAAACTGAACCGAGAAAGCAAAACCCAGTTGAGTCTATCCCAACACTTAAGTCAATATCCAAATCACATACAGAACCAAAAAGGGGAAAACACTCAGGTCTACAAATGGATAAGCAGTTCCAATAACAATCCAGATCCCGACATTTTCCCACTCAGAAACAAAATTGTCTGGGTGCACTGTGCCCATCAGGTTGAGAACTTTCATGATCTTCAGGCGCTCCATCCTCCTGGCTGGCTACATAGCTCCAAGGCCCCCCACTGTGATACACAGCCTGCTGCACCTTCCTCCAGGCCAGCCCTCACCTTGCTCGCAAACCGGCAGTCCCTGCCCTGGCACCAGGCCAGCCAGAGGTAAGCGCCACCAACAGCAGCTACAAACGCAAAGCATAGAGGCTTACACCTGAGTGTTTGGCCCATCGGTTCTGGCAGTGGAGACAGGCATAGTAGACGGGTAGCAGGAAACAGCTCTTTCTTCCCCCAGCCACAAGCACCGCTCCCCTGAAACCCGTGACATAACTTCAGGGACTGGGCAGCTCCAGAGAGTGGAGCTTCTGGGCAGTAGAGGGCACCACACACAAATATGAAACGGCAAAGGAACCTGGTTCAAACCAAAATCTCAACAACCCCAGAAAAAAGGGTCGAGTGAGACTGAACTAATAACTCTTTCTGAAAGAGATTTCAAAATAAAATTCATAAACATGCTCCTGGAAAAACAAAAATATTGAGGAACTCAGGAACGAATTTAGGATGGAGATCTAATCATTGAGGAACACAATGGAGGGTATTAAAAGCAGATTAGATGCGGTGGAGGAGACTAAAAATGAAATAGAAATTAGAGAAGACGGTGTGGGATTAAAATGGTGGCGGGAGAGGTGAGACACAAGCTTCCTCCTAAAACCACATATAATATGAAAATATAACTAATACAACTAATCTTGAAAGAGCAACAGGGAAGAGGACTGTGCCAAA